>DWNY01001599.1:0-12375 GCA_018250635.1 Telegonus apastus
GTTAAAAATATATTAAATTAAACTGGATAAATCATGCGTTGTTTAAATTACTGACAACAATATGGACAATAAACAATACCGTCAAAAATGTCAGATCTATGTCAAAAAATGTGTTATATCTTTTATATGCAGCTTATTCAATTATACCTCATTCCCTAAATTGGATTTTTTTAAATACATATGAATGTTTTTAATTGGATGTATAATTTTATATTTATTTTCTTAATTATGGCCGAATTTCGACCATTATGACGGGTCTACTAGTATTAATGAACTAGCAAGTCAAGTTACAGTGAATAAAGCTTGTAAAATTAATATAAACTACATCACGCAAAATTACTATAATAGAAAATTGGCGGTTATTATTAACGACGTCTAATATTAAATATAATTTTGCTTACGTTCTAGTACCGTGAGTTCCTTATTGTTCGACATCAATTAGTTACAAAAAGTTGTTTAGACACGACCTTACATTAAGCATAATATGAAGATGGCATTTTTTGCGCCAAGGTCACGTTTTTTCTCTGTTTTCTATGTGTTTTTATATCAACTTCTTAAATGAACTAAATCATCATTAACTCCTGCTCAATCACGCTGGCCA
The DNA here is from genome assembly GCA_018250635.1 of Telegonus apastus. NCBI lineage: Eukaryota > Metazoa > Arthropoda > Insecta > Lepidoptera > Hesperiidae > Telegonus > Telegonus apastus. Next base: position 602 of record DWNY01001599.1, read on the forward strand.
AAGTGAATTGATGGACATCACACATCTTTGTAAACACTTCTTGAAAAATTTTACTATACAAAGTAAAAAGTAATCATGTAACCTGTATCTAATTGAATAGTTTTGTAGTTGTTAACATTGTGTGAATTAAAGAAGCTTAGACACTTACTCGGTGTCTACTGCGAGAGCTTAAGCATGTTTAAGCTGCTTCAATTAGAACACATTTCAGTATCATTCAAAGTACTTGCACAAAGTTTTGTGTAGAATTAAAACCAGCCATGCAAAATGCGGTTAGAAATAAAATAAAAGAATTTACTTACTAAAAATACAATTCGTGTATGACTTTACCTTTGAAATATATTTTAATCCCTGGCCACACGAAACCATAAAAATACCTACTATTATCAGATGAACGGATAAATTTTTGTTTGTTGTAAAAATATATTCATGAAGAATATTTTAAACTTATATATTTAACATTTAATCGATGGCTAACTGACAAATAGTTGAAAAAGATAAACCGTAAAGACGTATCTTATTTGATTTTATTCTCTATGTAAATGCAAAAGACAAAATCCGTCCAGCGGAACAGTCTATTCCACAATCGAGTGTTTTGAATAGAATAAAGTAGCGATTGTATATAAAATGATACAGAAATAGCTCTTTCGAGACACCCATTTCACGCTCGTAGAGTGTAGTTGTTTATGTATGTTGTTATAAAGTTTAGTCGATTAGATTATTTGAGATGCCTGACGTCGAAGCCGGCATCCCAAGCTTGCTACTATTGGTCTCTAGATAATAGCGCAATACTAGTATAAAGGCATACCAACAAGCCTCAATGTCGGCTCTATGTTATTGTCTTCAATACACAATATCAGACCCTCGTAATGCTTTGTCTCCTTGAGATCTATTTGTTTTAGGAAGTCCTTGAGCTAACTGAATACCACTCAAGCGAATGCAATATGTGTAATCAAATTCTCTTATTCTTACTATTGCTTAATAATTTTTGTACATTGTAATGTTCGTGTACACTTATACCCACGTTATGTGTTTAAAGATTTTATTTTATTATTCATACCAATTTGGTTACATTCTAGCAATTTTGTAAAGCTGCTGCCTTATAGTTTGAAAAACACAAAATTATACAATGTACATATATGTAATCCATGTATGTATATTGCATATTTTATGTTTTTAATAACGTAATCCTCAGGTGAATTAGCCTGTTACCTCCTTTAAAGAAAAAAATACAACTACAAAAACCCTAGGTCTTCAAGACAGATCAGTAAATTAAGCCCGACCTTGAGGCGAAAACAACACGTTTCATTTCATTTAAGTTTTATACCTACTTTTTACCTGCTAAAGCGGAAGTGTTTTAATTTCTTGAAAAATTAATATTCAGTAGTACCTGCCTACATGTATATTTTATGACCGGAACTATAACTTTCTTAATATACTTTTGCTTTTAAAAGCACGGAATGTAACCTCCGAGAATACGAGTCAATTTCTGGAAGTTCTTTTTATTAGCGAAACAACCAATTAGTATTCAGCTGTTTTACGAATTGTTCCCATAGTATTATGAAATGGAGTTTTCTAAAGAGACGTAAAAGGCTATGTTGTCAAAACAATTCGTACATTGACATATCTTCTTGATTGTGTAAATTACTATAGCTGACAGTAGGAACATTAAACATTGTTCGCTGTCTTTCTAAAAATACAATTGATGTCAAGAACTTACGAAATGATCTCCTAAAACATTTCTTCAGATAAATATGAAAAGACAAACGACAATGCACTTTGCCTGCCTGTAGATTATCTTATAGATATCTTTTTAATAAGTAAGGTTGAAGTAAACGCGCATCCAGTACACCTGATAGTGGACATTTCCGCCCATGGACATCTTTAAGCAGCTTAATTACAGATACATTGCTATTCCCCAAAGCTAAGATGTATGCCACATAATAATATGAGATGCGGCAATCATACTGCTCCATAGTAGCAAAATCCTGAAAGAGGAGTTTTTTAAAAAACTTCCCAAAAGTGTGTGAAGCTTACGAAACCGCACATAACTGTATTGTGTGCTATTTCCCAAAACACTTTTAGCCGAAAGGGGTTGATAACGACTTGGTATTCATAGTTGTAGAGATACTAACTGCAGCGGAACTCTTGTCACCTATTTAATACTAATAGTATAAAAATATCTTTGAATCGTCTTACTCACTAGGGAACGATAGGGACTGAGGTATAAATAACGAAAAGATAGCGTACACATACTCTCTGTTCATAACTAACACTTTCAGCTAATTCCTGAAAGAACTACGATTGTTTTTGTTCTCATCAATTGGAGCATTTGTCCGGGCCAGTCAGAATACATAAATTTCGCGTACTACGATGAGTTTAGTAACTAATGTTTGTGAAAAATTGGTGCTTATTAACTGTCTATTTGAATAATATGTTTTTATGAATACAATGATATGAAATTGTAGGCGGATACTATGTATTTTATTCTAGGTACAGTTAATTAAATTCTGAACTAATTTCGAATACCGACTAAGACTCAATCCGCTCCAAATCGAATTAAATTCAGAATCAATAACTCGACATAATGGGGTAGTACAAAAATTGGTTCAGAGTTCTTTCTCCAAGCTTTCGTATTTTCTATACCGGCTTTTAAGAGCCGCTGAAAAAATTTAAGTGGAAACTCTTCACTGAGCACGGCAAATTGATCCTCAGTGATATTATTTGTCAATCACTGAGGAATTATACACAAACTGGCTCTTATTCGCGGCTTTACCTGCAAATAATTAAAAATGTACATAATTCTACGAAAACATATTTTATAACAATGAAGCAGTCATCAAGCATACGTTCCAACTGATGGCATATGCCACCCGGTGACCACTTGGTCACCGCCACCCATGGACTTGTGCAAGAAACAGTCTATATTAAAGAGGGAGGGGGCTCCGGATTTTGTAAGTATGTAGTAAGTGTAAGAGTTTTACTAAAATTTAAGTAGAAAATAAATATGCAGTCCACCTGACGCTAGTAGGTCACTGCTGAAGAAACTAAAGAGGCATGTTGCCACTCCTAAGGAATAATCTCGTTTCATATATATGTAAGTCAGCCGCATCCAAACCTTTTTACCGAAACACAACCATTATAATCTTAACTTACTAATATTATAAATCGGAAAGTTTGTGAGGATGGATGGATGTATGGATCGGCTGATGGATGGATGGATATTTGTTACTCTGCAGAATGGCTAAACAATCTTGATGAAATTAGGTAAATTTGGAATTTCGATTATAGTCTGGAATATCAAATAGGCTTATTTTATCCCAAAAAATTTACGATTCCTGTGGGATAGATTTTTTTGTGTCGATTCCATGACATTTTTTTTGTCATAGGGGTATTTAAAGGACCAGAGAAGGACATATATGACTTTTTATCCCTGAAAAATGTAAGGTACCGTTGGGATAGACTTCAGTCCTCTTTGAAGAAATGTTATTTTATTGAAGTTGTTGAATTTATAAAGGCAGGCATCTCTAGTTAATGCATAAAACGAAATATATAAATTTGACTACGGAAGGTTATTTTTATTATCTTTTATAATTACTTAATATTTATTTAAATACTGAGCATGATGTCACTAAAACCTTAATTGGAAAACCCGATATAGAAGCGCAATCCTCATGAATATTTATAATAACCTTTTGTTTTGCGCCCTAAACTTTAATGAAATAATACCTCTGTTATTACAAAATGTATAAAAATTCAGCGTCAATTGAATATTATACTTATAATTGGCATGTATGTATAATTTAGCATATTTTTATGAAAAAAAACAAATATTTAAATGAGTTATGGTTGTTAATTTAGTCGCGTAAAATAAAAACTACGGTCATTTATCATAATATATGCCTGATAGATAGCACGCAAACATAAAAGTATTCATATACGTGTACTGTAAAAACATACATTCCACGAAAGGTGGTTTCACTAATTCATACAATTCTATTTACATAAATAGGGAAATATAAAGTATTAACATTTGTACGTATGTAAATAAGGTATATCAGGAAATGAATTTGATTAATGAAACTATTATGATTATAGTATTTCATTTTGCTGCGAATAGCCATATTAAGTTTGTGTGTTTGGTTATGATTTTTAATTCTGTAGATGCCAAGGTGCCAAAGGCATTACTAATTTAGTTTCAGAACCAGAAGAGGTCTATGGTATCGTAAGAGTCGACTAAAGAGGGGTTTCTGGGAATACGGATGGCAAGAGTGGGAGCTCGGACCGCCCGGTCAGCAAACCTGAGAAGGATGGCTTTATGTGTGGTCGCTTACCGTCATAAACCAGACGGTAAGGGGGCCCAGCTATCACCTGGATGGAGTCCGAAAAATAACCTGGCTTCGCTCCCATGTCGACAGATAGCTTTTGAAGGTTTCCATATCAAGCACAAAAAAGGTCCGATCTGCGTAATGGTGTAGGTACGAACATATATGGTCGTTTGCGTCAGCGTGGTATGGAGTAATAAAGAGATAGAAGTAAACTAAATATTTTAGTTTAATTCTTCTTCGGAGGCACTACCGTTTTGCCAGGCAATGGGATCCGGGTTTGATTCCCGGCTAGGCAGATTTGAATAATGAATTCAGATTTCTATTCCATGTCTGGGTGTCGTAATCGTATTTGGTATATTTATGGCATAATCGCCATAATCGTCTTTGGTATATTTATGGCACCCTCAATACGGAAAAAAAAAACTAGTAGGGTTATAAGTGTAGAAAGTGTTATTTACTAATTTCTGCCTTATAACAGTAGTGTTAAGCGCTGTTTCGCTGTTTCTCGAGAGTCGTGTTTTGATTTCAGTGGTGTGGTAAGGGAGAGATACGTTACAAAATAGCCCTCAGGGCCCGATCTCGTGTTGATTACAGATGCTCAAGAGCGGCAGTGGTCACTTACGGCGGACTGCATGTAATGTAAATTTGTTACTGCTATGATATAAATAAAGGCCATGTATTTATGTGGCTTACCCTAGCTCACTACCCTATCTCAACAAATGCAATGTCTTTGTTTGTATCTGAAAAAAACGTCTTCATGAATATTTATTATTCCCCGCTTCTCGTACAATACAGACCTTGTCCTACTGTCAACAAAACTTTTCGGTGTTAGTTGGTCCTTTATATTCAACGCTTTGAGTTTATTGTAGTGGTTTTGTTGTAAAGTTATATACATAAATAGCTGTTCCCGCATTTCATTCGTAATAACAAAATATGTAACATAACATACATAAATATAATTGGAACAATTCAAAAATTTCATCGAAATAACTATAAAGAGGACTTAAATTTATCCCATAGGAACCTTACATGTTTCTGGTATAAAATCAATATGTTATTCTAATTTATACTCTAAGTACCAAATTCCAGCTAGATCCGTTTAGCTGTTTTAAAGTTATAGAGTAACAATCGTTTGTTCATCGATTCTAACAAAATTTTCAACTTAATTTAATTAGAAAGAAGTGAGATTATACAAGCTACTTTAACTTGTCAAAAAATATGAAAAGACAAATGAAGTATTTAAGATTTTACATACTTAATTTCTAAATGAAATTTAAGTATATAAGAGTGTAAAAAATATTACCTTTTTTACCTAACAACTTTTGTAATCACAACGAAATCGAATTTGCTGATAGAAATTTCCATTCAGCCTTTCTTTCATATAAATTTATTTCAAAACGCCCTTAATGCTATATTTTAAGGCTGTTTTTTTTTTATTTGTAAGTAACGACCATAATGACCCAAATGTAAAAATTATATAGCTATGATGTGAGGTCATTAATTAAGTTTTATAATTATGATGCATTATACAGAGCTAACCACAACTTGTAGCGGAATGCAAAATATGGCTTTATACTACTGACAAACAGACCGACTAATCCTGAAGATTAGTTAAAACCGGCGGTTTAGCTGGCTCTGACTAATTGATTGTAACATTTCCAACACAAAGCTTATCACTAAAACCTCTGTATCATTGCGTTCACCAACGTTGAGTCTGTTTATTATTCAATATGGTGTACCGCTTGCAGAATGCTCTAGCCCAGGAATGGCCAGCTCTTTGCTATTTTTCAAAATTCGACATTTTTCGCGAGCCACAATTAAATACGTATTTAAAAATATGCAAAAAAGGTCCTATTTTTACAGTACTTATATTTATTGAAAATATAAACAAAGTAACAATTCATTTATTTGTGATCTCTTCGTAGTGCGGAGGACGGTTGGGAACGCAAACGGAGTCTTTTGAGCGCTATGCTCCTGTAAGACTGGACCTGGGAACTCATTCTTTAACTTCAGGTGCTTCCCATCATGCATCTTCAGCCGTTGAACCAGGGGTTGAGAAAGCAGCTGACCTTCGTGCGAAGACGAACGATATAAATCTGACATATTAGATGTTTTTTTTAATGTCTTGTCACCTCTGTGTCTCTCGATGAGGACCATGGTTCTCAATCTAGGTTGCGGAAATTTCATGATATATAATTTGACGACCCACGTGGCGGTGCGGTCGCCATACCGGAATGTCACGCAGTGGGTTCCGGGTTCGATCTCCGCCCAAACAGCTATTTGAATGATGAATATAGATATATGTTCTGGGTCTCGGTGTTTGTGTATTCGTCTTTGTGTGTGTCCATGGCATCCACGATACCGAAAAAATCCTATTGTGGGGCTATGAGTATAGAAAGCGTTAAGGTTATACATAAGCTCATTTTGATCGCCTCCTACAATAGGCAAGGAATACCGTAAGTTTATACTGATCGAGAATACTGGGAGATATTATAAACAAATATCTAGCTACTAACAATAGAACTTATTATAAATGAGCGTGACTAACACACTTCTCGCTTAATCGCAACCTATTGATGCCAAATCCGTTACGGATAACTAATCGAATTGTATAAATTAAGTACAATGATTTGGCGAAGGTTTTCCCGATTAACGTGAAGAGCCTTTTCGTTGAGTTGTTGTAACTAAGATAATTGCTACGTTTTCTCTAAACGAAACCGTTGTCATTGTTATTTATCTATAGGTATCATTTTTTTGGATCAAGGCAAAGCAGTGACTACCTTCCATCATCATACTTTGAAATTTAAAAAAAACCGCTGGAAGTAAATTTTTTTTAAAACGACGACGATGAGGATTTAAATTAGGCACCTTTCATTTGGATAAAATTGGTATAATATGCATACCTATCTGAGAAGTTAATAAAAGCTTCATAAGTTATATAGATACAATATTGCGGCTACCATACGCAAACATAAAAAAGAAGTACTTACCTACCTACACAATTACCTCGCATGGTAGGATTATACATAGTATGTACTTTATATATACATATTGAAGTAATGGATATTATTAAAGTACTACATATAATGTAAATATGTACCTTTATATTACGCACTCTGTAGTATTAAAAAGGTAGGAAAGGATTAAAAACATTTTTCGTGTAAGAGCCACTAAGCGGATATTAATCGAATCGAAAATTAATCACTTCCCCCTTACAGGATTACTACGGATCAAAGAGCTCTTCTGGCATTGATTGACATTGCGAAGCGATTCTGTCGGACGATTAATATAACTACAATAATGGCTGTTGTGGAAATAGCTCCCTTGTCAGCAAGAGACCGTCAATTTTTAAATAGCGCACTGGTGCATTGAAAATTATGCCAGGAATGTATTGCTATGTTGTGGCCACTAAGGTTGCTAAGTAACATAAGTTTAACCTTAAGGCACACCCGAATTAGAGTTGATAAACCTACCTTATGATTATCCATCACCCTTTTGAGGTAGCTGGTCGCAGTCATCTCTTAATGACGGCTTTCCCTAACAGTCATCTCGTGTGGCATCGCTACAGCCCATCTCGTGGATTTTGTCCCATATTCTGTTCCTACGATTTCCATTGGAAGCGTGGGAGTAGGTATTCAGTAGAATGGTACTCACGGCCAACACCATATGTAACCAAAACTTGGGAAAAATTCCTGAGCGGTATAAAATAAGGACAGCAAAACTGATTACGGCTTCCTTCGCTGTAATATTTGTTTTTCCATAAGGCGATACTATAGTTTGGTTTGAAGGGCGTGCTAAGAAAGACATATTTATCCGAAGCGTTACAAGTTACTTGTCTAATTTTAAATGTCCATGGGCGACAGTGGTCTTACCATCAGTTGCACTGCACGCTTGTTTATTACTTCTATAACATAAAAATATTGCTTTCACAATACCCGTCAGTAAACATAGCGTACAGCGCCTGGTGCAAAGGAATTTCGATGCGTGCGGCTTACCATAAATAATGCCGTTTCATATATCAGGCGCTCTGTGTTTGAGTCAAAATTTACTTTGGTATTGTACAAACACGGACATAAAGTGACATGCGTTTTGTCCATTATATAACATTTAATATGAAATGTACGTTATTGTATATAACTTGATCCATCAGTGTTTTGAGGTATTGCACACTTTAGTTTATTCTTCATAAAGTGAGGTTTAAGAATTTAATTTCACAATTTTATGCTTAAGTAAATTCTAATCGTTTCCTATGATTTAAATAAGTTCTTATTTTAATGAGTAGCAAAGTTATAAAGCAAATATATATTTTTTGTATTTTTTAAATTATATTTTAATGACAACTCGTAATGTACACCTAACTATCGCTATGTTGGCCTGGTTCGCAGTGGTTTTCGGGTTCCATCCATCTACTCAAATTCATAAGCTAGTATTTGTAAGTTGGTAAATCTAGTATGGTTCGATTTCACACCAATTTCTTTCGTGAAGCTCTCCTACGGGTTAGTAGAAGTTCGTGGATGCCGACGGCGGTGCTACATATATGAGGTGACCAACTTAGTCATTAGGAGTCATTGTAATCGGCCTCAGGTAGAACCTGTTCTATGTATTATGGAGATAGCTACAGATGTCCATGGGCGGCAGTATCCACTAACTTTAATTGGACTGCATGGTCCATTGCTACTTCGATTAATCAAAAATATGTTAAGTAGCGTGGAAAAAACTGTTATTTTTTTCTATAGGAGGAATGTAAGCAAGATTTATAATGAAAATAAATATGAGTTCAGTATTATCATAGCACTAACAAATACCTAACAGTTTTTTGTCTACGGAAAAATGTTGTTTATTACTGAACTGAATTAAAGTAACTGAAAATTACTTACTATGTTTTTAATCAAAAATATTTACGGACAGTTCTTTAAGGTATTTTTTATCCCGAAAAGTAAGAGCAATTATACAATCAAATTCGACCGGATATATAAATAAATACGTTCCATTTTGCAAAAGTTATCATTTATTTTCTTTTCTTTGTCACCCAATATTCTGTAGTGTAGTTGTTAATGAGCTTTAGTACAATATTCTGTAACAATTATGGTCGGAATTCAAACTACCAGACGAAAACGAGTAAATAAATTCCACAAAGTGTCTTATAAGTATGTAAGTGTATGAAGAGGTATCACATCAAAAGAAATAGCGGGACAATATCAACGAACGAGGCACTAAAAAAATAATGGAGTGTTTTTATTCACTAGTCGTGTTTTAGTTTGTATAACAAAGTATTTGTTTGTTTTCCTTTTGACTTTGGCAGTATTTACCGACAGTAGATCGATACACTTATTTGACGTAGACAAAAATAATATCACGTAAAACTATTGGTTGATATCAAAAGACACAGGTACCTAGATGTTTTTTTAATATTCAAAAGTAGTAAATGAGCTTGTAATACTCCTGGTGTTAAGCGGCATCACCGCCCTTGGACATCTATAACCAACGTATATAGGACAAAAGCTGCCTGAGGTTAGCCACAGATCCGTTGATACCTGTTGATAGCATTAAGATGGAACGCCTCATATAAGTGTCAGAACCTTTTTTGTTTATGTTGAAGAAACCTTCAAAATTTATCCGACGCTGTGGAAGCGAAGCCCAGTTATGTGAGATATCTACCGCACGAAAATGCCCCGACAACTAAAATTCCGGGATCTCCAGCGGAACACAACCGGAGTCCTCCGACCGCGATGCCCCAACGGGCTCTGCCCCGGCGATCATTGGGGCTCACTAAACCGTCTTGTGTTTACGATGTTATGCGACCAAAGTATCAGAACCTAGCAGCCCTTAAAACTGCTATAAGGTACAAAAGTTCTGCCACCTTCACTTTTTTCGTAGTCTACAATAAAAGTGTATTTATTTGGCAAATTTCAAAAATACAGGAATCTTAACCGTGTTCTGCTGTATGCCTCTTTAAACTGAAACTCAGTAATGTTCGCCGTATAAGCAGTTGACACGTGGTACGAAATTGATTCGACAGTTGAGGTACCACCGTCACGCTACCACCGCTATTTCTAGCGTGAAGCAATTCTCGTGTTTCGTTTGAATGGTGTGGTTGACTTTAAAGCGACCATCTTAGTGATCAGAAGTAACATATCATCCGTCGTTAAATTCAAATAAAACTTCTGTTCTTAATGAAGGTAATGTATGATGTATGACCACTTGTCATCAGGAAGACTGCATGGTCGTTTGCTCCTTTATTCTTATTAATATAAAAAGACACATGTATCTACTTAAAAGACATGTCTACCAACTTAGTCCTGGATAACACGGTACATTTTCTGTAATTAAGTTCACTCAAGACTCTTGAAATGAGGTTGTATTTTATTTGAAAAAAATCTTTATCTAGCTGTTAGCTATTTGTTGAAGAAACTATTCAAAAAGTTTGGGATATTCAAATTAAATTCAAAATTTTAACTCATTAAAAACTGACAAATCAACAATGAAATGAACAATCATATTTGATGGTTGTATACGCTTTGAAAGTCACAATAGAAGGAACTCCATAACAACAAGTCTTTGAAACAAGAATAATAATATCTACATAATGTTATTTGTGAGTAAATTGCTCCAATTGTGAAGCTGGAAGTCGCAGTCAAGCGTTCTTGTGATTTAAATAAAAGGAAATGAAATATATATATATTAATTTGTTACATACATAATTATCCATGCTGATTTACTAGCATATTTTCTAGACACGTTTATCCATATAGCTATTATATATTGAGTAGGGGAGCCAGTCATGGACTGGTTGACATACATTATAGAATGGGTCCATAAAAAAACGAGAAATCAAATGGGGTTACCTATATGTCTCCTTTTTTCGTATGTGTGATTAGACAAAGGTAATTATAGATTCCCTCATCTTCCCTATCATATAATTTTTTGGACAGTCGCACTCATAGGCCTGTCTATGTTTCCCGACGCTGTGCGCTACTCTATGTACGAGTACAATAACTCTATGTGACTATCACGTTTATATGAAAATTGAACACTTCTTACCGTGCTTTACACTATATAATTATAGACAAGAACTAAATCTATCTTTGACATTATTCTGGCAATATATTAAACTCGGACATTCGTGAGTATTAGACTGGTATAGCCATAGTTCTTCAATTTAAAAAGAGAAAGTATCTTTTTAATGATGTTATGAAAGTAGCAAACGATCATTCCACCCACCTGATGGTAAGTGGTAAGTGGCCACTGCCGCTAATAAACATCTGTCAACCCCAGATAAGATCACCTGACTTGAAGTCGGTCACAGATGCGTTGCTGCCCCTGAGGACTGAGTTGGTACTCAAGCCTCGAATAAGTATGTGTAAGGGTGTAAGGGTAAGGGCCACACCCTTCAAACCAGAATACAGCGCTTAGCACTGCTATTATAAGGCAGAAATAGGTAAGGCGGTG
>DWNY01001600.1:0-12372 GCA_018250635.1 Telegonus apastus
ATAACAAATTTCTTAAAGACTATTGTAAGTCACGTTTTTTTTTTAATAATTGTTTTTTTTTTTATTTTTAAGTTATTATTTTCATAAGCTTTTATTTTATTTTTATTTAACTATTATTTTTAATGAATAATACTAAAAGTTAATTAATTTAATTTATAATACCCATGTACATTGATAGCTACTAAACAAAAAAAAAACAAAGAAAATCGGGTGACAAACGAAAAAAAAAGAAGGATCATTTGTGATTGATAGTGTTTTGCACGTGGATAACTAGTTTTGTCACGTCTGTCCAAAGATAAATCTCGAGAAAACGGTCTACAGATTGGCCGATTCGTGAATTTTTGTCTTTCATAACACTGAAATTGCTTTAAATTACGCAAAGAAATCGGATTTCCTATCATTTTTTTTTTAGTCTTTAAGAAATTTGTTATAAAATAGACATATAAGACAACTGTCCGGATTTTTTTTTCAACACATCTGAAAACTTTAAGTATATATAGGAATAAAAATTTAAGTGTGTGTTTATAACGTCTAAAATAAGTAGTTTTAACTTAACGCATCTAAAAGTATACAAAGTACCTTTAACAAAAAAACAATTGTCTGTCTGTCTGTCCGTTTATAATTACGAGCAAAACGGCTGAGCACAGCTAGTCATAAAAACTACACGTTTTCAATTACTTTACTAGTTAAACAACCGAAAAACTGAGACGAGACATCAATAATAGTCAGAATCGGAGTAGTACGAGCTCGAGCTACTTGACCACCATCTCCGGAGTACTGGCTTCACGACGGCCTCCTCTGACTGTTCCTCGCCCGCTTGCATCGTGAACTGGGCTAGGAGGAACAAGACTGTAACAAGCGGGAAATTTATTGTTTAATTTTCTCATCATATGTTTTTTTCTTATGATGTTAGTAGATCTTAAAAATATGAAATCCGGCTGCTTAAATTGATGACTTTGATACCCATACTCATTTGATACGCACATTGTTATGATACAAAAATAGTTCCTTTCTTCCTCCAATTTTTCTCCGTTCGCAGGCACTATATTTAAAAATGGTATAGCCTATGTTACTATGACAACTGAGACGATTCCAACGACACCTCATATGTTAAAATCCGTCAAGCCGTTTGGGCTGTGAGGCGTGCCAAACAAATGGACATACATACGCAGGTTCGAAAAACATTACCTTCCTTCTGACGCAGTTAATAAAGATAAATTAAAGATTTGACTTCTATTACCAAATATCCGCAGTAGCCACATGTTTCTGGTTGTTGGAGGAGCAATACTGTTTGGTACAAGGTGATTTCGAATTTATCTCTATTATTAATCCGCTAATTAATAGAACATAAAGTCATTAGAGTTGCTAATTTGTGGTGTGAAAATAATAATGACTTACAAAATCAATTAATACCCTGTGACTATCTGTACTGTACGGTGCCGGTGTAGAATGGCACCTCTTCCTCTCCCCGAAGCTGCGGTAGACGTCAGATACATCATCCAGGGTGAGAGCAGTGTCTCCCTGTGTCACATCAACACCCACTGACGTCACTAACACGCCAGGGGCGGTTATTTTCGACAAAAACCCGCCATTATTGGAGGACTATGTCTAGGCCTTGCGCCTAGCGCTATAGTTGTTGGATTGATGGATGTACTAAGTGCTTAGATTAGGTTTGTTTTAAAAACATCGGACTATCGAATCGTGTCAGCGAACTATGCTAGAGCAGTCCAGTTCTTGACAATGTGCGTCAATCTTGTACGTAACTTATACACCAAAACTTAAACGATTCAATTCTGACCCCAAGACCATTAGAAGCAAGGCTCCTATCAAAGTTGTATGCTTTGCCCTACCGCTACAAAACATTCGCTTCAATGTGATTTGAATTTTAAAGGGAAATTCAGCGAATTACGCTGCTTTTTTCTACGAAAACTCTTGGCCTTATAAGATCGGACACACAGATTATTTTTAACGTCTAACGCTGACGTTGGCAGCGCAAAGAAATTTCATCAGATTAAACCGACATCTTTAAAACGTTCGCTGTTTGAAGCGAACGTTTTGAAGACGTCAGACGTCGGCTCGTTGCGTTTTCTCCCCGTATGTTTCCGCCAGTAAGCCTACGCCCTCATCAAGGCAGTCTAGATTTAAGTAAACGAGCTGGAAACACCTGCCTACAGGCGCAGTATCTTATTGCCTACGTAATAAGTATCATATTCCCACAGTAACGATTCCGTTCGAACAAGCTGGATTGCACTTTCGACATTTCTAGAACGTTTCGTATCTCTTTGTTTGTGCTATTTTGCGAAATCTAGGCAAAATATTGTTTTGGTATTAACACTGGTTTGGAATGCTGACTTTCTAAAAGGTCCAGCCTTTGGGAGCCCACTGATGGGCGAGAGGCTTACGAGAGTGTTTCAACTTAAATTCAAAGCAACACTTTCAGGCTATGATTATCTCTGTGTCGTGGGTACCATGGACATACACAAACCCAAATACATAAAAACCCAGACCCAGAACAGAAATCTATGTTATTTGCTCATAATGTTGGGCCGGGGATCGAACCCGGATCACGCTGCGTATCAGACCGGTATAGTTATAGCAAAAACGTCGTACGCATGTAACGTAGAAAAATTAATCGGCAAGTGTGAGTCTATGCATCGATAAAGGTAACTACGTACCAACCTCATCACCTAACTCATACAAACAAAGAGCCTTTGTCCACTTTGCCCACTGCTGAGCATCTCTTTCGAACGAAATAAGTTAAGTCCCTACATCACACTAGCCAATTTTGAATTGATGAACGCGATTTTTTGAAATGATGAGGCACCTAAACATTTGAAGGTGTTTCGACCCTTTGTGGTTTTGGCTTGAAGAGATTTGGCAAGGGCGTTTACCTTACCAAAACTTACTTATCCTAGGCGTTTCAACTAAGTCCCGGAGTATTTTGGTACCCCTGAGGGTACATTCTGTGGCCGATCTCATTTAAGACTGATCTCATCTGGAGTTGATCACAAATGTCCATGGCTGGCAGTGGCCCTCTGGACTGCTTTTTCGTTAGTTACTTCTTCCATATTGTAAAATGCCTACAAGTCTTCTCACAATGATGTTCCTTACTTGTAGATTCGACACAAAATATATAGTCTACGTTGTGTGAATCCCTCAGATAACCTTTTCCTACTATTAACATACTATCGGTTCTTCGTTCGGGCAATTGCATTCGCTATTACAATACAAATACTGCTCCATATCACGAATCTGAGAAAAAGTCAGTTTAAACAAGTCATTAAACAAACGCTATGTACGTACTATAGAACAAGTGATTACTTGTCCGATGGTACAGTGTGGTTTGAAGCGCCTCTAGCTCATGCTTTAAGTCTTGATTAAAATTGTAACATGAAACTGTTCGAAACGATGTGTGTTATGCAGTTTCTTTCGCTGTTTTTTCTCCATAATGGAACACCTTGCGAAGTGGCGATAGATTAATATCATTGACGTTCAAAAAGAATCCTGTAAGAATCTACTTTGAATAACATATTTTTGATTTTTATTTTGAAAAGAAACCGAATGGTCTTATTAAGTACACTGGACTAGGATACGCTTAACGCTTACCGTTGCGTTGCAATACACCGCCAAACCGCTTTCACGTACGGGGGCCCTAAAATCGATCATTGGTAGGAATTGCACATAGAAAAAAGCGGAGGTGCGTGACTGATAGTCGAATCAGCGCTTCCGAATTAACAGGGCGGAATTTCGACCATTAACCTATCATTATATAATAATGACCGGTGGTGAATCCGGTATGGATGGGCCACACCCATTTCTAGCGTGAAGCAATTCTTACGTTTCGGTGGAAAGGTGCACTTGCTTACGGGGAGACCACGTTTGTCCTCAGGAGTGGCAATCCATTTGTAATCGGCTTCAATCGAAAGCCCCTGTTCTCTGTAGAGTCCATGAGAGACGGTGACCTCTCAGCGTCTGTGACTGCGTGCTAGTTTGGTACTTCTTTAGTTTTTGTAATGAAGTAGCAAACGAGCATGCCGTATATCTGATGGCAAGTGGCCACTGCCGCCCAGAGACATCTGCGATCAACCCCAGATAACATAAGAGAACACAGGTACCTCGCTACCCCTGAGGGCTAAGTTGGAACGCCTCGGTTAAGTATGTCTCCCTTACCACACCCTTCAAACTAGAACACAGCAGCGCTTAACATTGCTATTATAGGACAGAACAGGTGTGGTGGTGGTGCCGGAGGCAACCCACAAAGGGTTCTTTAACTTTAACAAAAGTACAAAAGTTCAAAAATGTAGGATATTATCACTTAGTAAGATCTATCACAAATATATAATCGAAAACGCATATATTAAAGTTAGAAGGGCTCTTGCTACTGCCTTACGGAACCCTACAAGATGTGACGTAAATCATGAGAAATCAATTATACTTTCAAAAAGATGTTTCAATTATTGCAAACATTAATTGAATCCTGTATCATTAACGCTCGTGACGTTATTCTTAAATAACATAAAAGGTACGTGATTATTAGTAAATACTTAGATCAATACTATTTCTATATCAGAAACTGTGATATTTTTGATTTAGCAAATACAAAAAATTGTCTTCTGAAACTTTGATTTAGGAAATTTACAAAAAATTGTCGATATGAATTTGATATGGTTTGAATTCGCTCTCGGTAAGGATATTTTTTTATATAAAAAGTAGTTGTTTCCCTCTTCTTTGTCTGCACGTACTGTAGATCATTTGATTGGTATATTTAATCAGCCATGATTTTTCTTGCGCGCTACTTTATTTAAGATAAGATTCAATCCCTTTTTTCGTACATTTACTACTGTATACATTATTTACTGTGTCGCTGTCATCGTTAGTCTATTTACTGACTTCTGTACATGATATCTTGTACACAGACCACTCAAAATTAACCTTCCCTTTGATATTAATTTTCATATCAGGGTTGGTTTTTAGTTAGTTTTAGGTAGGTAGAAAGATGGATTTTTCAATAGTTACCAAATTTTAGCCTTATATATTTCAAAATCTATATTTTTACAGCATTAACTCTCATTCTACCACAAGCGCGTGCTACTGCGGGTCAGTATGACTCCAAAACAGAAAGCGATGAAAACTCAAGAGATTATCAAAATATTGAAAAAGCGATGATTATATCAAAAATTAAAAGCAATGCACGCCCACCAGATCTACATCTTTATAAATTAAACAATTTGCGATTGGAAGATGAAAATGATGGTACATTTAGTCAAATCACATATTCTAATGATACCAAGGGACAAGGTGAGGAAAGCGATAGTGACGAATCGGTTTACTATTTAGAAACGCCTTCCAAAACTGATCTCTCCATTGGCGTAGTTGATAATGATGGATTTACTGTTGGTATTAAACACAGAGGTGGATCCATTGACATACCAAATTTGCCCGATACAATAAAGTCAGCCGTTCGTTTAGGTAGGTTGATTAAGAAGTTTGATTCAACGGAGACCGAAAATGATTATGAAGAATTTGAGATTGAAGTACCTAATAAGAAAACTGAACCAAAACCCAAAAGTAAGACTAAACCTTGTCCAGGGAAAGCGAAACCAAAAGAGGAACCTCGAATGGCACCGAAACCACAATCAAACGCCAAATCACGACTGATACCGAAACCAAAGAATAAAATGATTAAAAAACTAAATCATGTCTCAAAATTAAGATCAATGGAAAATAAACCCAAAAGAGCGGAGAATTTTCATCTTAGCGAGGAGTCGAATACTTATATAGATGAGTCGGTTAAACATTTGGGTAAATTCACACCTATACTCGGTCGATGATTAGTAAATAAATTTTGCTAGTCATGGCTACTACACGTTTTGCTAGTGTACCTTAAAAATGTCACTTCTGTATAATATGTTCTAGATTGGGATATCCAAATAAACAAATAAAATATGAAAATGAATGTATCATACTAGCACAATTAGAAATAACCTTTGCAACCTAGCTTCGCTCGAATGATATTGTCGGATAACAATATGCTATCTTCTTTCGAACTTTTTACGCGTTGCTTAAACAGTCCAGCCCATTTTATTAAATAACAGATTGCATCAAATAATGTAATAATGATTTTTTCATGTAAACAGATAATCACGAAGATGACTCTTAACATAGATGAATTTTAATAATAAAAGACTATTTAAATACAAAAATTCGTCGAGACCGTTCCAGTCGTTTCAGAAGAAACCAATTACGATTAGATATACAAGAATTGCCTGTTTGAAGTGTGGGATGATGCAACAAAAAAAAATCCTTGTTATTTTCGTACTAACATATCGTTAGTCGCTATAACAATTTTTCTTTTTATCAACTTGATTAAAAAAGTTAAACCAAAATGTATTATTTATTAATTTATTTATTTTTGCCACTGCGCGGCCTTGGTCGTGATTATGCAATATTATCAGTAACATGATCTGTATATATAATAAGAATGTAACTCGCTCTCGCTGTCTGTGTGTTTAAAATCGCTTGCCGCCAGAACAACGGGATTGAATTCATGGAAATACAGATACATCATAGTACGAATATTAACTTAACATTGAGGCATTATTTCATCGAAATCGATCCACTGTATCAAAAGTTATTACAATTTAATATCGGAAGTAAGTTTTCTTACGTTGAATTACGTACGTACGTACGTGAACACAATAGTTATACGGTAGTGGACTAGATGGCGTTATTGTACAAATATCACTGACTCATAGGAAAGCTTCTAAAATTAAACGAACGGCAGAACGACGTCCGCAGGATGAACTAATAGCTATTATTTCTCTCGAGTGAGATCTTCTTCTGCAAAGTATCTTTTAAGTATTCCTATACCTATTATTCTAATTATATAAAAAGTCTCCAAAGTGAAGATGTATTGAATCCTGCAGATTGTTCTGTACAATATGGAAGCAGCAAACGAGCATGTAGTTGGTTGTAGCGGTGGTTCCGCCGGAGCTGAACAACTAAGGGTTCTTCTTCTTCTACCTTCAAAGTGTAAAATTTACTAATCCTTCTCAATCTGAGGAAAGCCAGGTTTAGTAGTGATACAGTAATGGATATTAAATGACTTTCCGGAGCCAAATGCTGCTATGAGGCAATCATCCTTAGGTGTAGCAACGCCTCTGTGATTGACTTCAGATAAAACTCCTGTTGTACATGAAATTGGTGAGCGATATGGAACTTGAAGGTTTTGGTAAGGGAAACTTTTCCAAGGAATTCCAACTCAGTTATCAAGGTGTGCAACGCATTTGTGGTCGACCTAGAATTTCCATCTTATCTGGGTTCGATCACAGATTTCCATGGCTGGCAGTTGCCGCGTATCTTCAGTTGGACTGCATTCACGTTTGCTAATTCTATATTATGAAACAAGTGCCCACGGAGTCGACGTCCCTCGCTGAGCATGCCATAGCCTGGTGTTCCCAACCATATGTGTTTATAATTTACAACTATTCGCAAGTCATCAAAAGATGGCGCCACTGATGTTCTGAATCACGCTATTGAAGTATCCTTAACATTCTGCTTATGTATAAGCTCCCAGTTGAGACCATCGGAGCACGGCTGAATTCCAGGCCTGAACACCTACGTTT
The DNA here is from genome assembly GCA_018250635.1 of Telegonus apastus. NCBI lineage: Eukaryota > Metazoa > Arthropoda > Insecta > Lepidoptera > Hesperiidae > Telegonus > Telegonus apastus. The sequence continues at coordinate 7,626 of DWNY01001600.1, forward strand.
CGTAAAATCTCCCTTTGCCAAATACATTTTCGGTTTGCTCTTACAACGGTTCTTGTATTTGAATAAAATAATAATATAATATATGAAGCGTTTAGTATCGCCAATATTCTAACCGGGTACCCGGTCTCATTTGAAAGACTTTTCACTTTAAATTATATTTTCCTAAAGACTTGTTTCAATTATTTCTAGACACTCAACATTAATTGAATCTTGTATCATTAGCGATAATGAGTTTATTATTGCTATACAATAACATAAAAGGTACGTGTATATTAGTTAATTGGTCAATCCTCTTACCCGATCCCGAGACTTGGTTGAGGTCTTTGATTTAGGAAATATACAAAATTGGTCTGTATGAAGTTGATATGGGTTCAGTTTGTTCTAGGTAAGGATATGTTTATACGATTATGTCATATGTCTCGTGCGTTTGTTATTAGTTATGTGTGGAGACATCTTACTTATTCAGTTTTATTTCTTGAAAGCTATCAAGTATTTTTGCAGTGAGTCATCCTGTTTCAAAGCTATCAAATATTTTTGCAGCATATACTTTCTTTCTACATCCGGTACTTCTTGCAGCTGATGAATATGACCTTATACTTGAAAGCGATGAAAATTCAAGTGAATACGAAAATGGCGATGATGGAGCCATCATAACTGAAGTTGACAACACTCTAGCACGAGATTTTTTCAGATATCAATTGATCAATTCACGATTGGCAGAGAGAAATGAAAATGCCTCAAATGTTGTAAGTGATTCTGTTGAGTCAAAGATTGTAACTCAGGAGCTGAGTAACGTTGAGCCGGATTACTATTTAGAGACGCCTTCCAAAACTGATCTCTCTATTGGTGTACTTGATAACGATAGATTAACTGTTGGTATTAGACATAGAGGTGGATATATCGTTGTACCAGATTTGCGTAATTCAAGTAAGTCAGCCTATCGTCTAGGTAGAATGATTAAGCAGTTTGATTCATCAGAAACTGGGCAAGATGATGAAGATTACGAGATTGAGGAGAATAAAACGAAAACTACACCCAAACCACAATTGAAGCCAAAACCTTGGCCCGGTTGGAAACCAAAACCACGACCGACAGCAAGGCCAATACCGACACTTAGACCTCGACCGACACTTAGACCACGGCCGACAGCAAGGCCAATGCCGACATTTAAACCTCGACCGACACTTAGACCACGACCGACATTAAGACCACTACCGACTCTTAGACCTCGACCGACACTTAGACCACGACCCACATTAAGACCATTACCGACTCTTCCACCTCGACCGACACCTAGACCACGACCAACATTTAGACCACTACCGACAATTAGTCCGCTACCGACACTGAGACCTCGACCGACAGTTACACCTCGACCGACATTTAGACCACTATCGACATTTAGACCACGATCGACAGCGAAGTCTAGATCGGTATTGCGGCTTCATACACCGATGAAACCAAAGTCAAAACTAAGATTGAAACGAAAACGATCAAAAAAATTAAAATTCGGGGCAATGCAAGGCGGCATTAGACCGAGGGGTTTAAATATCGGCGGGGGTTTGTATGTCTTTGGTAATGCTTGGGGAAATGTCGATTGGAACTCTAACCCCGGGTTAAATCTTTTCCTTGGCCGATGACAAATTATAAAATGCGTTCGCGTGTGAACATCACTTCTCTATAATATATTGCGTTATGTTATTATAATAAACCAATGCTGTATTAAAGTTAAATCACTAGAATCCACGCTAACTGTAATACACGCGTAGAAAAAACAGTTATGATTGACCTGATCGTCAACTAATTCTACGCTTCTCCCGGTTTCCAAAAAAAAAAAACAATTTTGCTGTTTGTCACGCGCCTAACGAAGTATAACTTCGCTACAAAATAATCTATTTTTTTAGTGACCATGGAAAAAGTACTAGATTAAAAATTATGTAATGAATGAACGTTGAATTAAATAAATGTTAAATAAAATTTGTTTTTTTGTACGAGACTTGAAGGCCCCTTTATAGTTTGACTCCGGACATCGTACCTATTTCTACCTTGTAACAGCGGTGTTGAGCGCTACTGTCTGGTTTGTAGGGTGTAAGGGTACGCTTAGATACGCTTAAACGTTCCGACGTAGTCCTCGGACACATTTAGCGAAGCCTTCAGGCGAACTCTCATTTTATGTGGATTGTTTTCTTAAGTCCGATAACAATGTACTCAATGAAGTTCCATACATCCCAGCTATTAATATATTTTTTTTGGTATTTTTTTGTTTTTTTTTTTATATTATAGAAGTAGTAAATGAGCATGAAGTAGTCATGGTAAGTGGCCACTGTCACACATTTTTACTATTTATCGTATCTCTTTAGTACTTACTTATTTTGACTTTTTTTTTAATTTTGTAAAATTCAAATTTGTGGAAGTTTTACATTGTTTTCGTTGCAACCTTTTTGATGTTCCACTTCTGGGCATGTGTCTTCCCAGTCGTGGGGAAAGCCCGATGCATACAACTAAGAGTTTATCTTTAAATAGGTGTAGCTTAATTTATTTTATCCAATGTCATTATCACAGAAATAAGGAATGTACAACAGTCGATAAAAAAAAAACAGTGCGAATCATAGATATAGCATAAAATCCAAAGTCTATGTTGCTATCGACGACGTTCTACGCACGTCGCTAACAACAAGCGGCGACAGTTGCCGTTGGTCGCTAACGGTCGTTAGTAATCGCGAGCCTTCGCTGGCAACCGACGGCAAAACACAATCGCCGGCGGCTAGCGGCGACAGCTCTTGACAGCACCCGACTGCCATAAACTGTTGCTAGCTGTCGTTGGCGACTACGGCCGCGCGTCGCCGGCTACACTAAGCGACGGGTTTTCGATTGTATGTTATCACCCTAATATCATTCGAACCCGAATGTTACCACTTATTTTTGGGCTAATTTCTAATGTACCTATATTATACGTGAAGCGAAAATTTGCCGAACCATTTTTCGAATACTGCGTGCAGAAAGGAGTATGAGATTACATACGTGAAAGTTCATGAAGAGAAGAAGCGAGGAGAAATAATATTTATGTATAATAACAGTTACAAACATATTAAATTAAACTGAACAAATCATGCATTTTTTTACATTACTAACAACAGTGCTGACAATGTTAAACAATATCGTCAACTATGTCAGATGTCTATCTCCAATACGCTTTATTGCTTTTAAATGCGGCTTAGCAAATTAAACTTCATTTCTCTGACGATTAATGTGTTCCTAATGCACTTACGAAAAATACATATAAAAGTTAGTAGTAGTTGGTAGTTAGCAAAGTATTTGGTTGTAGGTTTTAGTTTAGTTTTATTTTTTTTTAATTATGATCGAATTTCGACCACTGTGGCAGGTTCACTAATAAGCATAATTTACCGGATCGAATGTGAAAATGAGTTTCTTGTATTGAATTGTTAGTTCCATGTTGCAAGTACGGGGTATAATTAGAAAATTATTTTACAATCATAATTAATTTTTGGAAAATGTTACTTCTGCGTAAGTACCTACTAATTTTAATGCACGTGTAGATTAAGGGTTTAGAAAAAGTAATAATTTAAGTAATCTATATTTACTTTCGTGGGTTAATGTCATAGAGGTAGTATACTGGAGTAGGGGAGCCAGCCTAAAATGTACTCGTCGAAAAGAATGAGAAAGCAAATGAGTGTAGATATCTTTCTATCTACATATATTAGACAAAGATAAGTATAGATTTCACCATGTAATTTGAAGAATTCTTTCTTAGGTTACTTACATTATAAAGGTATTGCATTATTAAGGTATAAGTTTGTGTGGATGGTTATTTGTTATGTAATTTTTTATGTAAAATCTCCTGATTGGAATTTGATGGGATTTGGACCACAGATAGTTTACATTATAATATTACATGAGATTAACTTGTGGATTGTTTAAAAACTAAAAAATATATCTTTAAGCCTTATAGAATTATGAGTTCGTATTCTTTTAGAAGATTTTATGAGTCGAGGATATGAAAACACATGTCTAAATTAATTTTGATGTGTGTTTGGTCTTCAATACCAGTCCCGGGTTCGAAACCTTATCGTATCCCTCAGACCGATGCGGTTACGATAATGTTTTCAATTTTTTATACTTTTTCATGCCATATTCAATATTTACATGCTAAGTGGTGACCTTAGTATGTAAATATTGCAATAATATACGCTCTACTCTTTAAAAATTACATTTTAGACTGTGTTAATTACTTGCGAACCAATTAGTCACATCTTAATTTTAATGTAGGCATAGAAATAAAAGTGAGATATTGTAAAAAATGTGTTTATTTACACTTTGGCAGTGATGGCATGAGATTCACTTATTTACAAAGAGAGTTACTATGAGACCTTTGTGGTATTTTTTTTCCATTGAGCAATCGGTTACTTCCTTTGTATGAGGATGAGGTTATCGGGAGAAACGCCGACTGTGAAATGGCAACATTGGTCATGCGTCCAGTGTTGCAATAACAACCGGCGGTCCGCAGCATTTCCGATCAGATTTTCGAAGACAATAACAATCCGAGATAGAGGTGTGGAAGGGGAAAAATCGGATCAAAAATACTACGGAGTTTCCGAGGCGTTATGGATCGTGATAGCCTAGGAAACGACCGGTTTACCAGCCGTGGTAGGCGAGAGCGTTGTAGCCGAGTCCGTGGACGCCGTAGCCGGCGTAGGCGAGGGGCGCGTTCCAGCCGGCGTAGGCGAGG
>DWNY01001601.1:0-12369 GCA_018250635.1 Telegonus apastus
TGACCTCAGGTAGGACTCTGATCTTATCTGGGGTTGATTACAGATGTCCATAGTCGGCACTGGCCACTTACCATCAGGTGGGCTGCATGCTCGTTTGCTAATTTCATAACATAAAAAACATACAGACTTCAGAGAATGAGAGAAAATATTACAATAAACGCACATTTATTACATTCGTACATACAATTTAAGCAAGGGAGTACGTTAAGGGCCAATTAATTCCAGCGACAAGGAAAGGCACTCCGACGAATTCCTCCAAGACCATTAGCCCTTAATGATTACCGACGAAAGTTATTGGTGTGAAGTTTCATGTGGATTTAAGGTCTGAGATCTACCACGCGATTGGTTAAACCGTTATGAAGCCTGAAGACAATTTTTTTTCATAGAATTGTTGTAGTTGTTGCTACGTGGCCCGATAAGTGGCCACTGCCGCCCATAGATATCTGATTCACCACAGATAAGATGAGAATCTTACCTGTGGTCGGTCACAGATGCGTCGCTATCCTGAGGACTAAGTTGGAATGCCTCGGATAGGCATCTCTCCAACCTTCTTGCCTTCATTACTTCAATCTAGAAAATGCTGTCTAATATGTCCATGCGCAGTAGTGACCATTCACCATCAGGTGGACTGCGTTCTCGTTCGCAATTTCTAAGCCAAATGCAAATTGGTAGACTTCACCTTTGAGAATTTTTAAATAAAAGTTTCAGTTGTGTACATTTGCTTACGATTTAATACGCACATAACTTAAAAATCAAAAGTGTTCTTGGATTTGACCATAGGACCATCAAATTAAGAGACTGATTTACATACATTAGGCTATCACTGAATAACGTGACATTGTTTAGACATTGCTGATTTTGTTGATATTTATAATAATCATAACAAACTAGAGAATCATCTTAAAAACATAAAACCCGAGTTCTTAAAATGTATTGACTTTGATACCCATATTGTTATGATACAAAAATATGTCGTCCCTTCTCCCCCTTTTTGCTTCGTTCACAGGCCCCATTTAAAAAAAATGTATAGTCTATGTTACTATGACAACTGAGACGATTCTAACGACACCTCATATGTTGAAATCCGTCAAACCGTCTGGGCTGTGGGACGTGCCAAAGAAATTGACATACATACGCTCGAAAAACATTACCCTCCGTCTGACGCAGTCGTTTAAAAATATATGTTAGTCCACAATACGTGTAGATACTTAGCTGTGATAAGAAAACTCGTCAACCCATTACTGTTTCATTGCTGGGCACGGATCCCCACTTACTTCCATAACGCGTCATAGACATCGCCCATTTTGTTAATGTTGATAATAATCATAACAAAACATAAAGGTCAGTACACAGTACGCGTAGACAATTAGCTGTAGTAACAAGGAAACTCACTTCGACGAAATTCCTTCTCGACCATTAGTCCTCTTAATGACGACTGACTGTCATTTATGCGTGACAAAGTTTCATGTATATAAGTATGTAATAGTAGCTGTCTTTAACACGCTATCATGAGGACGTGTGAGCGTGTGTATTTTTTTACGCGACTACGTAATAAGTAGGGTTATGTTTTTCGGGAGTATGTATTTTGGCACGCCCCACAGCGCTTATGGTTTGACGGATTTTAACATATGAGGTGTCGTTAGAATCGTCTCAGTTGTGATGCTTATAAACGGATAGAAAAGGGGGGTATGGGGCGAAATATTTTTTTTTTCATAACAGTATGGGTATCAAATTAAGGTATTTAAGTTAATTAATTTTAAGCAGTCAGATTTTTTGTTTTAATAAACTTCTTGAGATGTTTATGTGTGCGTTTTAGCATCTTTATTAAATTAATCAATATATATTAAATTTCTCTTTAAGTCATACAAAAATGTTGTTTGTAGACAAGTAAATGTCTGAAATAAAATATCTTAAATAAAAAAGTCAGTGAAACCAATCATGAAGACAGCATATTTTTGAAACACGGTCCTAAAAATATTTTAGGCTATTTATAGATATGTGGTTGGGTATCGAATCTCGAATTTATATGCAAATTTACAGACAAATATTACAACTGTATACTTTGATAAAATCCTCAAAGGCACTAATAAATTGAGATTACTGTATTGTTAGACTTAAATGCTTAATATCTGAATAGATAGAATATAAGTCCCCTTGGAAGTTCGATGAACATTTATAAAAGAAGAAGATTGCTGGCGAAATCAACCCATTATTGTCCCACTGCTGGGCACGGGTCTCCTCTCAGAGTGAGAGGGCTTTTAGGCCATATTCCACCGCGCTGGTCTAGTGCGAATTGATAGACTTCACACACCTTTGAGAACTTTTTTCTTTTTTTAAAGAACTCAGGTGTACAGTACAGGTTTCCTCACGATGTTTTCCTTCATCGTTATAGCAAGTGATAATTAATTTTTAATATGCATATGACTTCGAAATGACTTTGGATTTAAATTTTGAGAATTTGAAGCCTGGGATTTGAACCTCGGACCCCTCGATTAAGAGGCCGAGTTTCAATCATTAGGCTATCACTGCTTATAGATTGCTGGCACCGCTTCACAATACTAAGTAAAATAAATTTGAGGTCAAATATCTAGGATTCAGAAGGAACAGAACTGGTTGCAACCAGCCAACCAAAACCATTGTCAATTCTAATCCAATACCAATCCAATCTGTCGAAAGTGACGTTTCGTACTCTTGAATAGAATTGTAAATTACGTGTGGATTGGCTTTTAACGGCGTCGCTACATTTTGTTATAGTGACAGGTATGATCAAATGTATTATGTCAATTAAGAAATCAAAGTCGCGTATCGTGAGTACCCGTTATATATTAGAATGTATCCAGTCCGCGATAATATACGTTTAAAATCATGTATTATACATTAAATTAACAAGTTTACTTGACTTCGTTTTTAATATTTTCTAAATAGTTTACCAATTACCACACAATATTGAACTCAATCGGAGCTAATGTCGCAATAATTCTAATTCTGATCGGTCAGACTTGTTTTTTTTTATAATTTGGAAGTAGCAAACGAGCATGCGGTCCACCTGATAGTAAGTGGCCACTGTCGTCAATGGATATCTACATATAATCAATCCCATATAAGATCAATGTCCTACCTAAAGTTGACCGCAGATACGATACCACTAAGGACTACAACCCCTCCCTACTCCCTTACAAATCAACCTTTCAGACCAAAACACAGCAGCGTTTAACACTGCTGTTATTAAGCAGAAATAGGTGTGACGGTGGTGCCGCCAGAGTCAAGCCACATAGAGCTCTACCACCTTTAAAGTGACTTCCATGAGCAGGTCTGCTGATGTCTACAAATGTTTATATATCGTTAAATTCAACACCTAATCAGGTCACAACAGACCCGTTACATAACAACAGATGGTACGATAAATAAAATAAATCCGATTGGTACACGAAACGGCTAACGGAATGTTCTGAGTGGTACGACAAAGTTTCAGTTCGAGCCAAGTGTTTCTTTTCTCGCGTCGTACTATTTCCGACGAAATGTGCCGTAAAGTACAGGTTTTAGCGGATTTCTTACTTCAGAGTGATAGCTTGATTGATAGACTCCTGTACAATGATATCATCATATTATTATTGATCGTTTACGTCACCTAATTAATAGAGAATTTGGGAAATGTCATTAGATGCTAAAAGATACAAATTTATTAAATACATTTACAATACAAATATTTATAGTATAAAAAGAACTTAAATTATAATATGCAAGCTAATTTTCTGCCCGGGGTAAGCTAGCCCTTTGGTCATTGGTGCACTCGATCAATCCTTTAGAGAGATTATTGAAAAGTCAGGAAAATGAAAGAATTATATAAAGTAGTGAATTAAAAAGTAGGTATTGTAATGCAGAATAAAACGGTTGTGGCATCTTTGAATATTTTTTATGAGTTTGTTTGAATAAACTCGCCCAAATACAAAGATACATGAATATCTGATCAATTGTAATATTTTACTGTGCAAAAACGCCATTCTTGATAACAGAGTAATTGAGAGGTACTATTTGTAAAAAAAAATGAAATGTTATTATGTATCACAGTTTAATGAGTACAATATCATACAACCAAGAACTAAATATAATGTTTTAGTCATTTCAAATTTGTATCCTAATTTAACAACCTCCTCTGATGATTTTGAAGAAAATTAAACTGATATTCCATAATTAGAAGAATTAATTAGCTGAACGTAAAATATGAAGTCTATCCCTAGACAAAGGCCTTTCCTAATAGGTTTTTTGCCAATAGTCATCGCTCCTAGTAAAAGTGTTGTTGACCGGTGAGGATTTTGATTTAGGAAAATATTGTTGCCCATCTTCTGTCTGTATACACGGTTTCCGTTCCGATGATTTTTGGGAAGAACTGTATTTGGGTGTGTTTTTGGCGAACGAATTTCAATCAACCCAAAATCTTTTAACTTGGACCAAGTTTGCAATATTATCAACCTTTGTAAGTTTGTCTTAAATTCAAGAGAAACTTGTGAAGTCGCAGCGATAAAAAGTAAATTTAAGTTATTTATCAAAAAGTAACTCCATAACCCTTTTGTTGTAATAATATTAAAGTAAGAGTATATTATTTTCGTGTTCTTCAATCGTGTTAATATTACACACATAAAATTTTATTTTTATTTTGTTTAAGTTATGGAAGTAGCAAATGAGCATGCAGCCCACCTGATGGTAATTGGCCACTGCCGCCATCTGTAATATCGGACATCTGTGATAAACCCCAGATAAGATCACAGTCCTACCTGAGGTCGGCCACAGATGCCTTACTACCCGTAAGGACTAAGTTGGAACGCCTCGAATAAGTATGTCTCCGTTACAAAACCCTGTAGACACAGCTGACTGTGTCTACAGGGTGTACAGCAGCGCTTACCACTGCTCTTATAAGGTAGAAATAGGTGTGCCGGTGGTGCCGCCGGAATCGAAAACACAAAAGGTTCTTCCATCATCAAAGGCATGAATTTCACCTGGTGCTTAGTGATCACTGTCGTCCTTGCTCATTAGAAACCCACTCCAAAACCATACACTTTATCACGTCAAACACTTTTTATCCCACTGCACGGCATGAGTCTCATCTTAGAGACCATAGTCATAGGCCATAGTCAACTTCACTGGCAACAAATGCGAAGTGGTACACTTCACACACCTTTGAGGACTTTTTTATTAATTTCATAGGTGTGCAGGTTTCCTCGAAATGTTTTCCTTCATTGTTAAAGCAAGTGATAATTAGTTTCTGAAACGCAGTTAACTTCGAAAAGTCAGTGATTTGAACCTCAGACACGCAATAGAAAGGCCGAGTTTCAGCCATTAGGCTATCACTGGTTAACATTTACATTTACAGGAACATTCATGATTATAGTCAATTTAGTTCCACATTTAGAGAAAGCTACGAGCCCGTATTTACATGTTACGACCCCTAAAGTCAATAGCGGATAAGACAAATATTTGTCGTACAACAACATGAGGACATACCAGTCATTGGACACAAAATCTATTGGCATGAGCTTAGACTAAATACTTGAATCAATATTGGGTAGTCTAACGGGCCTTTTACTCAACTGCGTCAGAAGGAGGGTTATGTTTTTCGAGCCTCTGTATGTATATCCATTTCTTTGGCACGTCCCACTGCTCTAAAGAAAAAAGGATGGAACGATTTTTTTGTATTATATATGAGTGTCAAATGAGTATGGGTATCAAAGGCAATTCATTTTAAGCAGTTGTGTTATTTGTTTTAAGATGATTTTATAGTTGATATATACTTGTCCAATTAAGACTAAAATAAAAAATAAGTTAAGCGCTGCCGTGTTCTGGTTTGAAAGGTTTGGCAAGGGAGACATACTTATCCAACGCGTTTCATCTGAGCCCTTAGGGATAGTAACACTTTGTCTAACTTCAATCAGAGTCTTACCTGAGATGTATCACCTAAGTTATGTTGCCTTATCACACTTTTCAAGCCTTATCACACAGCAGCACTTTACACTACTGATAACAGTTAAAAAGATATAAGATTAAGATAAAAGGATGCTATAAGGCAGAAATTGGTGTGGCGGTGGTGCCGCCGGAGTCTAACCACAACGTGGTTCTACTACATTTTATCTTTTAAATATTTTCTTTGACCTTTGATGAGCTTTTTGTTTGTTTGTTTTTCACATATACTGTTTTCGTTACGAACCGACCTACTTTGTCACCTTAAAGTGTGTTGCAATTCTCCAAAATTAGTTCTAATTATTTTGTATAGCCAACATTATTTCTATATTCGGTAAATTGATCAAAAGGTCGACAAAGCGAATACCGTGGCGTCATAACAAACGTACCTAAAGCACGAGTAATCCCTGCAACGTTGGGCGTCACAGCTCAACGCTCGTTAAACTTGACGACTCAGCGCTGACAACTACGCAAACGTACTTAAACATTAGACAGCAAGTAGAATGACAGTATGTAGTATATACATTGAAGTTATTTTATTGTTTCATTTGTTTCAGTTAAGAACTGTTCTACTTGTAATTGGTGTAGTTGTAATTTTTCCAAATAACATTTCTATAGTATGTCCTTTTTCTATATTATGTTAGCCTAAGGACTTTCTATATTTAATATATTAGTCAGAATGTTCTCAATATCCTTTTTTATTCAATACGTTACGGCGTTTCTTTCTATATTACAAGTTTCATTTTCAAAACGTTGTCAACGTGAATATTGTGGCGTCATAATAAACGTACCTAAAGCACATGTAATCCCCGAAACGTTCGGCGTCACAGCTCAAAGCTCGTTAAGTTTGACGGCTCAGCGCAGACAACTACGCATACATGCTTAAACATTAGACACTACATACACCGACATAAAACGACAGTATGCAGTATATACAGTGATGTTTTCAGTTAAAAACTGTTCTACTTGCAATTTTTGCAAGTTGCAATTTTCTAAATAAAATTTCTATATTTCGTATTTTTATCAAAGTTCTGTTTTATTCAGTATGTTAGTTCAGTTGTTAGTAAATTTTATTTTTAAAAGGTTGTCAACGTGAATATTTTAGCTTCATAATAAACGTACCTAAAACACGTGTAATCCCCGCAACGTTGGGCGTCACAGCTCAACGCTCGTTAAGCTTGACGGCTCAGCGCTGACAACTACGCAAACCATTTTAAACATTAGACACTACAAACAATGATAGTATGTAGTATACTTACTGTGGAACGAAGAATCAGCATTATGGCGTAATTAACATGCTCATGGCATTATTTTGCTATTTGGTGCCTTTCTCGGTTTTTGAAGTACATGTAATGTAGACTGTATTGTAGACATACAATTTTTTCTTGTTTTACATTCATTTAAATATTATAGTATATTTCCTTTTTTTATTTTAATGTTTTAGTTAAGAATCGATCTACTTGTCATTTTCTGTGTGTTGTATGTATTTTCCGGAATAAAGTTTCTAATTATATCATATAATAGACAACGTTCTTTCTATATTTAGTTTATCAGCCAAAAGATCGAAAAAGCAAATATTCTTGTATCATAACGACTCTGCTTCAATAAGCACGTTTAATCCCCCAAACGTTGCGCGTCACAGCTCAACGCTCGTTAGCCCTGACGGTTTAGCGCTGACAACTACACAAACGTACTTAAATAGGTACCTTTGGCAGTAAAGGCTGCTTATGTTAAGCAATACTCGCTTACAACCCGCGTGGCATAGGTACAGCGTGCCGTCGTCTGACATAGGATTAGTGATTTCCATTCCTTACACATCTGTTTAATCTATTCAACCAATATATATATTTTTTTAATCTACGTGTCTGTATGTTTATTTATTGTGTCCCCTGTACAGACAGTGAAAGAAATAGTGTAATAGAATATTGATTTACATAAAAAAACTAAAACGATAAACTAGAATAAATGTTACTTATAATCTACGGACACTTATAACTCAAAACTTATAAGGGGGTCTGTATGACCCATCGCAAAGTCCGTGTCCTTTTTCACTATGATGACGCCAGATTAAAAATAGAATTTTGAATTTAAGAACTAGGTATTATAACATACATTTATAGATAATGCTTTTGGTGTTTCATGTGAGGTACGGAACTACACAAATCCATTATTATAAGAATACTGTATAATATAGTAAGCGTCGTTCTGTAAATAATTTTTGTATATGATACAGTACAATATACTAAGGTGATAAAAGAAATTAATTAAATTGTGTCAAAGCTATTGACACTTCTATTTCTTCATTGTAACAACGTTCCAAACTTGGAACGACTAAGGACCTAAAACTTCTGGCTGAAAATCCGATACGTCTACTTCAAAAACGCCTAAATCTATACACGTTTTGAAGCATTGCACTTGACATTTGTCGTACAACCCTTTGCTTGAAATAATATTCTCTTTTTAAAATGCTTCTACTCGGTGCAAGTGTAATCTCGGCAACATTCGACGTCATAGCTCAATGCTCGTTAAGCTGAATGGCTTAGCGCGGCTTATTCCCCTACAAAATCTGCGCCGTGTCAGCAACTCATACTTCATTAGGTACAGGAATGTTATCTTATGTAAACATTTTGTAAGTATGTTATTAATTTAGGTTGCAGACAAGATTTTCATAATATTTTCAATAATAGTTTTGGATGGTTTAAAAGATTTTAGAATTTAACTACAAATTAGATTCACGAGATATAACGTAATATTGATTGCTGCTTAATAAGTGTTGCAGTATTCTGGTTGGAAGGTTGTGGTAAAAAAGACAATTAGAGGGACTCTAACTGCGTCAGTTTCTTTATGGACAACCTGAGATAAGGCTCTAATCTTATTTAGCGTTGATCATAGGTGTCTCAGACCGACCATGGTAACTAATTATCAAGTGGATTGCATGATTTTTACTTGAATTTAAAAAGATGCCTATATCTATACGAGTATTGAAAATTTTGGCGTACAACCCTCTGCAGCTTGAATTGATATTCTGTTTCCAAAATGCTTCTACACGGTGCAAGTGTAATCCTGGGTAACGTTCGACGTCATAGCTCAACGCTCGTTAAGCTGAATGGCTTAGCGCGGCTTATTCCCCTACAAAATCTGCGCCGTGTCAGCAACTAGTGCTTGGTTAGGTACGAATACTGCATCTTATATTAACATTTGGTAAGTACGTTTCAATATTATGCAAGATACAATATTCTTACAATATGTCCGAATATATTTTTTGAAGGTTTAAAAGTTGATAGAACCATATGTGGTTCGATACTGCGGGTACAACCGTCACGCCTATTTCTAATACCAGTGTACAGCGTTGTGGTATTCTGCAAGGGTGTGGTAAGAGAGACATACTTATCCGAGGCGTTCCAACTTAGTCCTCAGGAGTAGCAACCCATTCCATCTTATGTAGTACTTTAATCTTATCTAGGGTTGATTGCAAATGACCTTGAGCGGCAGTAGCCACTTATTATCAGAAGGACAGCTTGTTGGATTATTCTTTATATACTTAAAAAAATCTATGTAAATATACAGAGGCAACATTGATTCACAGTATGTAATGATTTAAGATCTTCGTAATTCTGTATCAAACTATGAAAATGGTTTTATTAAATGTTTTTGTGGTCTTTAACTATTTATAGAAATTTTATAATTTGTACTATTTAAAAAAATATAGTAATTTAACTAAAAAATAATAATTTAGCTTTACATGTACGCTTTAGTGTTTCAGGAGGCATATTGTTTGTACAATCGTTACTTCGAATGTAAAGAAGTTCTTGTTTCGTTGAAATTGTGGTTGCTAATAGCATCTTAGTCATCAACAGTATCAACGCATCTGTGATTGACTGCAGTAAGGGAGACATACTTATATCATCTACACTATCATTTCCTTATAACAACTGAGGGAGTAGGGAGTGGCTGAAAAACAAGTCTCGAATCAGAAAAAACTGCCTTTGACCACTGTTTATGTTTTTATACATAAACAGACATATATGTTTTTTTCTTTTTGTTATTGTTTGTTTTTTATTTTGTATGTGGATACAATTGGTATAACTATATGTTTCTATTACCAGACCCATAAAACAGAAAACAATTGACCATAACACTGCTGTTATAGAACAGAAATTACCTAATAGAAATACCAAAAATCTATTATAAGTCAATGACATTATGTTATGTCTTAAAGCCTAAATAGATAGCTAACAATAACCGATCTAGCTTAAACACTAACATAACTAAACCAAGCTCGGTTAAGCTTAACTTAACGCGCTGTAACGAATACAGAGACGTTGCTGAGATTAATGTGTTTTGACGTAGGTGTTGCTGTTCGCGAAGTTTGAAAGATGAAGTCTTTGAGTAAACACGACGACACCTCTATTATAACAGTGTTGAGTGCTATTACCTTTAAATATAAAGCAGAGATATTTAATGTGGTAAGATCTTAGTGGTTCGTTACCGGCGGCGCCATCGTCCCTTCGGCCTAATAACAGCAGTGTTAAGCGTTGCTGTGTTGTGGTCTGAAGGGTGTGGCGAGGACGACATACCTATTAAATAACTTTTTGAAAGATGTTACATGTAGGGAGGTACTTGTGACGCTAAGCAACTTTAAGCGTGGTTAGATGTCGGATAGGTGGATAAATAACAGGCGGTCTGCCATGCTTCGTCAACGTCGGTAGACAGCCTTATCTTTAGATAAGTCGGAAGCCTCCGGATGCCCGGCAGTGGTCAATGGATACCAGTTGTTAAACCTTATCACAGGCCTTATTTGCTTTGCCTCATCAAATTGTATTGATTCAGTGTAATGGAGGATGTAAGCAACCCCTAGATAAGGGGATAGATACGCGTTTATAACTAAACAACGGCTAGATATGGTCCCTAGCAGAATAAAATAGGTCGTAGTCAGGTCAACTGTATGCTCACCTAATAGCTACATACTATATATAGTTATTGTGTTGCGATATCTAGCTGCGATATGTAGCCGCACCTTTGCATCTTCGGGCGAAGCTTCGAGTACTTTGCTTCGCTGTCCGTAAATTCTCGCACATCAAAGCGTTTTATCGCGATGAACTTCGCTTGCGCGTCCACACTTCATTCGGTCACAAGCATCGTGCGGCGGAAGTGTTGACGTTTGACTTCGCGATAGACTTCACAACAATGTATTGTGGCCACGGACATTCGTCGTAGACCAATGACGTAAAGCTTCGTCTACAACGAATTTCATCGCGATGACAGCATTGAAATGTTACAGCTTGATGTATGGAAGTGTAGAATGCTCATACGTAACGTAAATTGTAAATTGCAATCTAAGTAATCCCCGCAAATTAGTTTGGGAGTCGCAATGGGGTTGCAAATTGCGAATCAATTCGACACAACGACGTTATTTACGCTTCCGACGCGGCTTTATTTACGACGCCGCTCAGTTTATTTCGATTTACAAGCAATTAAATCGATTTATCGAATTGGCTTTTGTATGCTCTAAATAAACTGTAGCTATTTAGCGCTATTAATGTTTTTTTTTAATAATTTTAGACTTACACGATTGTCTTAAATGTCATGATTATCGCCAAAACCTTCTTAAAACCTGTAAAAATACACGGTACCTGTAAAAAAATACAATTAAATTTTTATCTGTCTGTCTGTCTGTTTGGTTGAAGTAATCTTTTAAACGGCTGGACCGATTTTGACGGGACATTCACTAGAAGACAGCTGAAGGTCTAAGACGTAACTTAGGCTAGTTTAATTTTTTTTAAATGCACTAGCGCACGCTCCAAGCGCATGCGCTTTAATGTATGCCTTCTTACTTCTTTAACGCGGATAAACCGCGGGGATCAGCTTGTTAATAATAAATTTTATAACTAACAATTTGTAAGTATACAAAAGAAATACATTTCATTTTTTACGATTTGTTACAAAATGAGAACATCGCATCTAATCTATTTGGATAGAGCAATTCCACAAAAACTACTTAACATCGGATTAACAGAATATCCATTTGCACTTCTATAACATAAACAAATTCTCAGTTTCAAAACATCCGATATTTCCGTATTACGATGCTATTAATATTCGTTAAGCCGATGCCTCTTGTTTAAACAGTGCCGTGTTTAATATAAGCTTATACGAGTACGTTATAATACGCTTACAGGAAGCAATGTTACAGTTTATTTATCGGCTTTGTTAGTACTGTTGTGGAAAATGGTAGAACACTTAGTAGTACTTCAGTGGCACCACAGCCATATCTGTTTCTGTGTGATAACGCAGGTGTTTGAGGACAATTTAAAAGAATACCTTTTTTCTAATACATTCAAAAGTATCATTTTTGAATTGTTGAATTGTCCATTGAAGTGAAGTTTTTTTACCTAACTCAGTCAGAATATAATTATT
>DWNY01001602.1:0-12365 GCA_018250635.1 Telegonus apastus
AATCAGAATATAGAAGCGTTTAATATTGTTGTTGTCCGCCCTCAGTCTACTGACTTTGAGAATATGGTTCTAATACTCGTAGGTACAGATCTATGAACGGTAAAACCATAAGGGGTTCTAACACCTTTAAATTATTAAATCTTTTTCTTTATAAAAACACATATCATCTAACCTTTTTTAATAGCGTCACTCTGTCGTATCGGATTCGCCTGTAAAGATTGATGTGATTGTTGTTTTAATAAATAAATAATAATAAAAGAAATCATCAATGGTATTAGTATTATTTTTTACATTTAAGTTATATGTAATTCTTCTGTACCTAATACAAACTGTTTTGATCGCAGTGTGGCGGTGGTGTTGTACGTATTAACCACGCCCGAATTATTCACGTGTCCCATGCCATCGAGTTACTTAATATTTTTATTTGCATTGAGCAACGCCTTGCACAACTCCAATGCACGCTCTGATGGACACGTAATGTGTAATGAAAGAGGAATATATATGCCCGACGAGTTTGTTATGATTAATTAATTGTACGTGCGTGATTGTTGGACGCGGCGTGCCCAATATGTGTTACACGTTACAAAATTATGTGCGCGTTCTTCGGCGAACTGCGAACTGATCTTACTTAACGCTGATAATATTGTTAACGTTCTATTTGGTTTAATGTTACGTTATAGTTAACGTAACGTAAGTAAGCAAGTTCGTATGTTTGCTTCACTATGTCAGCGATAAAATTTTACTGTTTTACAGCTCCGGATATCATATTTTTTTATATTGTTATGGTTTTTGTTATTTTGAAAAATTATTTTATTAATAAGTGTCGTATATTTGTCGTATATATACTACACATACACCACTTATTACTAAAATGATTACTTCGAACTATTACTAATTTCGACAGTCGTATAGTTTTCGTAGAAAATAGCACATACATAAAACATATTACCTTATACATTTAAATTCACTGAACGTCCCGAGTGAATTTAATTAAATGTACGATAAAGTTTTTGCACGCGTTAACCAGAACTAGCAGGGAAGTCTGCACGCAAATGTTTTGGAATTGAAATACTCGTATTTTTATGTTATTCAAGTAGCAAATGAGCATGCAGCCTGACGGTAAGTGGCCACTGTCGCCCATGAACACCTGTAATCAACCCCAGATAAGATCACAATACGAGGTCGATCACAATTGCGTTGCTACACCTGAGGACTAAGTTGGAACGCCTCGAATAAGTATGTCTCCCTCACCGCACCCTTCAAACCAGAGCACAGCAGCACTTAACACTGTTGTTATAAGGCAAAAATAGGTGTGGCTGTGGTGCCGCCGGATTAGAACCACAAAGGGTTCTATCACCTTTAAAATGTACTATGAGGATGACAGGTTAATTAACACACGTATGATATTATATATCAGGTACACAGGGTCAAGGAAATCACCTAGAGGTCTAATCGATTTTTATTATAACCTTGATTTAATATCGCTGTTATCGGTCAACTGCCCGTCGAATGTTTTAATCGATTTTTAAGTGTAGCTGGTGCTTGTACTTTTTACGAAAATATGTTTTGGTGTCACAAGGAAATCTGACGTGTCATTTTTTTTTTCATTAATTTACTATTGTTTGATGGCCCTAGTACATTCAAGCCTAAGTAGCCCAAGAGACTACACGGGTTCTGGTTATGCCCGGCGTTGCGGGCCTTATTTTGAAGGACTCAAGGTGGTAGAATCCTCTGAGGTTCGGCTGCAGAAGCACCACCGGCAGATCTATTTCTGTCCTGCAAATTTCTGCATCATCATCATCATAATTACTGTTATAATTTTAAATTTAAATGCGAATGTGAGTTTGTTTATTTGTAACGCTTTCACACCTTAACTAGGTACTCAACCGATTATTATGAAATTTTGCACACTCATTGCCAGGGGTCCAGAAATGCACATAGTTTCATTCCGAAATAAGGTACTACGCCCGAGGTATTGAGAAATAACTTTTGTACCTTCACGATACCTACTTTTATTATTACGGCCTCTTGCCATGAAATAATTACATTTCCATTGCATCTGAAGCATACAATCCTAAAGACTATATTATTAAGTACTTTTATAAACGCGATTGTACATGTAGGTGTAATGTGTAGACATTAGCGCGAGTGCAAGCCGCGGATAAAAATTAGTTCAGATATGAATGAAAATTCTTAACGTTTATGCTCTCTTGTATAATCATAAATTGATTCTGACCATGACCATAATTGTATTATTCTTAACAATTTAATTAATTACCCGAGTTACGTACCTATATTGTATAAGCGAATCATTTTACCTTATTCCAACGAATGTATATATGTTAATAAACGGTCGTAATTGGTTTTCCCCAATTAATTAGTAAACAATACAGTACGTGGTTCGATTAGTGTAAAATGCTATCAAAATTGGAAAACTGGGGACGTTCGTAGCAAACAGCCATTACCATTAATCATACCCTCGCCTTTGTTTAACAAACGGGATATAAGCTAAGTGATGGACTTATAGAACATTTACCTACTGGGATATATAGTCATCGCTAGTCGGTACCAGTATGATAGTGGTTTCTCAAAATTATGATTATCACCATGGCGAGTCGACGCCGGGTTTTTTTTAGGTAATTTACCTAAAAGACAATTTCTAAATTGCATTTGGATGGGTTTCGTATTTTTATAGATTAGGATTTCATGTTCAATACGGATAGTCAATATATTAAAGATTTTTTTTTTGGTATCGTGAACCAAAAAAAACATTTTCAATATTGTCATAACGGTATATTATTGAACTTATTTAGGACGCTCAGGTGGTCAAAGTTCAATGTTCGGCAAGCGGATATACAAATTAATGAAAATGGATTTTCTGTTCGACTTTGTGTATCACTTACACCCAAAACTCAGGCAATATTGACGTGGGATTTTGAATTTAGAAATATTTGTTCAATAAATAGGCTTAAAGAATAGCAAGAAAATATTCGTTTTTTTTTTGTTAATGTCAGTAATGTTTCTGATTTACAATAAACTCCGAGTAAGCAATTATTACACAATCGCGCCTCTACCACTTCGGAAGTAGATTTGCCCAACAATAGAGGCGATCAAAACTTCTTAACTTTAACATTCATGGTATTATAACTTGATACTTTGTTTATTGCATTGTGGCCTGAATGTCGACAAGTTTTAAATTCACGCGAATGAATAAATTCAGGTTTGAATGTATCAGCACTCCGTTGAATTGAAATGACACAATAAAATTCTGTATTCGACACCTGGGAAAATACCGCTTCTGTAATCATTTGTTGTTTTTACAGCGCTTTATTTACCTTTTTTTCGTTTGTATGCAATTCCTGATGTCGATGTGACATACATTGCACTAGTTGCTTTTCTATAAATTATGTTTTAGGAACTCGTTATTAGAATTCAAAGATTGCGAAAACATCACAGAATGACATATTTTTATTTTATACCCGCAATGTTCCTTGATATGTTCTGGTCTGCAGGTAATAATGTTCAAATTTAGTTAAAAGTTACGCATCCGTGCAAGACCTAATGAACTGTAGTTGGAAATTCGATTAAATATTCGATTTCGGGTAAATTTTACGTGCCTACAGGCGATAGATAGATCCATAGTAGCGGTACATGGTAGATTGAACGCGAGTACGCGCCGTTCATATTTTATAGATACTACCTAGGTACTTGTGTGCAACGTGCAAAAATCGATAGTACGTTTCGACTCTGTCTACCGTACATAATTTGTCATTTGTACCACAAATGACGAATTAGTACCGCTGCTAAAAATGTTCAAAATAATACTGATGACCGCTTTTTTGTCATTTTGCAAATGGCTTCTGAGATCACTAAGTGATGGCAGAACGCAAAAAGGGGACGGCAAGTCATCCTGTATATTGCACTATAATGATGCTATCGAGCATACCTACTTCATCTAACCTCGTTCCCACATAAAATGGCGAGCTTAATGACTATGCACGGCCGATAGTTCGATCGGCCATTGTTCAACGTGGATTATGAATCACTTGTAAACAAGAAAGATATTTCTTTGAGGAAAGAGAAACTTCCGTTCCGTCATTACAACATCGATGGTGCTGACGTAATTTTATTGTTGTGGGAGTAAGTAGTGTTAGATTAGCTACGTGCTTTCCAAGTAAGTCTGCTTGCTTGAACCTTTTCTTTGTTGGAGGCGAGCACGGTATTATAAATGTGTCTGAACGCTACACCATATTGTACTTTAAACGAGCAATTGTTGTATTTTAATTCATTTATATTTTATGTAATACCATTTGTTAAGTAAAAAAGCTCTAGGCTGTTAAGTGTTTAATCATTGTATACATTTACATTGTTATCTTATACTACCATCCGATCAAAGATTGGTCGTCCAGCTAGTGTAAAAGATATAATATAAGGCTCACGCAGTTACGGATAAAAGCATAGACTCATATTGATAACTATATTTGAAAAACTTTATATTACTCCAGTATATAAATAATTTGACTGGCACTTCATCCACTATATATCTGGAAATTTGTAAATAATGAGCTCCTTCACACGTTTGAAGGCCGTTATCGATCCGTTATTAAATTATTCTCGATAATTTCTCAATGATGTGGTTGGTATGTGAATGTTGTGATTTCTGATAACTTAAACTCTTTTAATTGATGCTCGCTTGTCAGGGTTAAGATCTTAGCCTATGTTTCTGCCACCCTTTTTAAAATATCTAGAAGTAGCGAGGGTATTGTAAATAGCCACTGCCTCCCATATACTTTTGTAATCATTAGAACAAAGATTGACCAATTATACGTCGCTACCCCTGTGTATACATAACACTGCTTGCTGCTTAACGACCCGCGTGGCGGAGCGGTCACCATGCCGGTCTGACACGCAGTGGGTTCCGGGTTCGATCCCCGAAGTGAACGAATGATGAATTTAGATATCTGTTCTGGGTCTGGGTGTTTGTGGGTGCACCCACAACGCGGGAAAATCCTACTGTGGAGTTATGAGTGTAGAAAGCGTTATTCGAAGTAGATTAAGGGTGGATCCCTTTGATTACACCATCTTAATAAAAAGCGAATAACTGATTTGTGATTGCGGCAATTACCGAGACTAACCGGTCTCCTGTTGTGTATATTATGTAAATCATCGGATCAAAAGCTATCACTTATTAAATTAAGGACGAATAAGGAAAAAATATTATATAAATACAGATAAACAACATAATTATGAATGTGCAGTACACAAGTTATACATTTTTTTATAATATTTATGTAGGAAACATCACATCATACGGACATCTGTTGACAGCCCTAGATAAGACCAGAGTCTTACTTGAAATGGACCACAAATGCATCGCTACTCCTGAGTAATAAGTTACTAAGTAAGTCAGCACCGCTTAACACTGCTGTTCTTAAGCAGAAATATTTCTGGCTTCAAAACAAATACGTAATAGTTGTAGTTATACTTACAAAGAATCTAATATTATAACAATTCGTTCCATAAAATATCTTCTAAATAATTTATTATTCATCCATAACAATCTTTTAAATATTCCACTATGAACTCCATTGTCATACTATAAAGGTTTGTAAAGAAATCTTAAAGGCGGAATATTATATGAACGGTTAAATATTTACGTTTGGTCCACAATTCGTTTCCGCTGACGCTGTACTTCGGTTTCATTTTTAAACTCCGTCCATGTTAGGGTTGCCAACGAATGATTAATGCACCCTTTATATTGAAATCAGGTTACTTAATTTTAATTAAAATTGAAAAGTAATTATATTGCATAAAAATGCATATCCCTTAAATAGCTTGAATATTTTCCGCTGGCGGAATAATATAGTGACATATGTACTTTTTTCCTAAATGAACTCATTTTAGTCAAACTCCCTTCAACAGTTTTTGCGATTCTATATACTTTCGGATTGTTAGAAATCAAAAATATTTTATTCAAAGTATGTATATTCTTGACGGAATTACTTGTGGACGTCAACGATGTTAATCTACCGCTATTTCGCTAGGTGTTTAGTTATCGAGAAGAAGCAACGAAAGAAACTGCACAACACACATCTTTTCAAAAGGTTCCCCTTATCGTTTTATCTTAAAGTAACAGCGAGTGAAGCTCGAGGCAATTCATACCACACAGTATTACCGGACAAGTAATAAATTGTTCTATGTTACAGTAGTGGCAACCCTAGATCATACGTGTGATGTGACGGTAGAGAAAGTGAGTGTTATGCGAATGAGATGTTTATTTTCGTCCGTCGTATTGTCTGTAAGTAGGTAACCTTAATCGTATACAAAATGTTTGGTTCCAACTTTTGTCTGTTTAAGCCGGTTGCTAAACACATACATATATGCATGTATCTACGTACATAATTGTTTGTAACCGGTTGTGACTTCTTTTTTCATATTGCGGGATCTGTAAAGGAAAATATTGTACAGAGGACGGGATGTGATCCGTTTCGCCCTTGGTATATGGCTTTAATCATTTTTAGACCTACTATATAGGTATGGCGAGATATATGAACTATTAATTCCGCCAAGATTTAACTCTTATCCAACGTTAACTAACCAAAGTGTGGATTCGATAGCCTTTATTTTTTGTTCCCGAGGGGAAACGTTCAAAAGGTACCCGTAGCCGTGGGAGCGACGCCGGGCTATGTGGGAGTCTTACCCATTAAAATCCCCCCGGTGGCGCTGCAAGGAGGTCTCGGAGGTCCCAAGGAATGCAACCAGAGTCCTCTGAACGTTGGGCTACACCCAGGTGGACGCCGGGCCCACCGCACCGTCTGGTGTTCACGACTGTATGCGACTACACATACCGCCGGCCTCCCAGGCGTCGCTGGCCGGGCGATTCGAGCTCCCACTCTTGCCGCCCTCGACCCCGGAAGTTTTAGTCGACTGTTACCCCAGGCAGGAGATACCCAAGCCCTATTCTGGTCCCACAACTACGATAGTTGTCACCTGGTAACCAATTTTTAAAACTAATTTATCAAATCAATAAATAGATTGACCTACATCAAACATATTGCAATTTTACGATGCGTCATCCTGCACACTGCATTGGAATTCTGCAGAATTGTTTGTTATTAATATTTTGTTTACCCTACATTATTTACGATCGTTGGGTAATACCATACTTGTAATAACAACTGTGTATAACTTTGTATTTTTATGTTTGTGTATTTTGCAAATAAGATTGAAGGATGATGGAAATAAGCAAATTTGAAATGACGTCTCGCAATAACATTTTACACTTCTATAAGTGGGACTATTCCCACACTGTAATTTTCTGTGTTGTAAATGTAACGGAAAAAACTAGTTAAGAACATAAATGTCGGATTGTTTTTTTTTTAATTTATTTTTTAAAGAATAATTTAACTTTCTGCAACAACCACGCAATAGTACAATATTTCTGGCGACATTTCTGTAGACACAAGTGTGTGTTAATACATCGTGTGTACATTTTTTTTCCAAGTTAGTCAAAATTTCGCTAACACCTCATAAGCTTTCGACGACAATCCGATTTATTTGTATTATGCCTCTGTTTATTGATACGTTAAATCGGTGATTACGAAACTTGGCAATGGGACAACTGTAACATGGCATAAACAAAATCTTCAGTTGAATTTCGCCGGGCTTGGCTATGCTAAGTTAACACATTTTGTTAAAGTTACTCTTGGCAACTAGAATGTTCGAAACGATTGTTCCAGCGCGGAACCGCACGAGTACGGTATTTTTTTTTAATTTTTAGCAAGATACTATTTTTTTTTACTTTACTTCTCTTTTTACTAAGTTTTCTGTACAGTGCACATTGTGGTCCTCTATAGTTAATCGAACATAAAGTCCAAATAGGCTCAATAGTTTCTAAAATGAATCCCCAAAATGACATGAAATGATAAAAATTTTAGTGCTTTCAACTAAAACGTGAATATGTGAAAGACTGTCAATTTTCAGGTACATTTCTTGCATTGGGCACATGGCATATTTATTAGCCTCCGGTATTCCTATGCTGAATGTGGTTCGACTCCGGCGGCACCACCGCCACACGTATTTCTGCCTAATAACAGAAGCGTTAAGCGCTGATATGTTCTGGTCTGAACGGTGTGGTAAACACACTTATTCAGGCGTTCCAACTTGGTCCTCAGAGTTAGCAACGCATCTCTGGTCAAGCTTAAATGGGACTTTGATCTTATCTGGGGTTGATTACAGGTGTCCATGGGTGGCAGTGGCCACTTACCATCAGGTGGACTGCAAGCTTGTTTGCTACTTGCATATTGTTAAGAAACCTAATAAGTTTCATTTTGAGAATACAAAAAATATCACAATATTTATTTGGTGTAGATGTTACCACCATATTGCGCAGATTCCTTTTACGGGCGAGCACAGTTCGCTCTTGACCGCTTTATTTGTGATTATTTGAGTTCTTTCTCTATACACACTATGTGGGTCGCTCGGCCGGTTTTTGGCAACGCTGCGGGTGTACGCGTGGAGGGAACACATTTGCCTATGTATTGCTGCATATAATTTCATTTTGCATGAATGCTGTTTTACAATTTTCGTATGAATAGCTTGTTGTACGTGATCTTCGTACTTATGAAGTAGATTGTGTATTTTTCTATGTACGTATTTTAATTTCAAGCGCACGTATGTATAACGTAAAAACGTAGTTATTGAGTTAGAACGTCGCAAACAGAATTTTTAAAATGTTTACGACTATTTTCTAAATTACTTCATTGACTAGATAAGTTGTTGATACGTGTAGCATAAAACATAATATTTTGATCATTATGGTTTTAACAGACGTCATTATTTTTTTGCTATATTTTTCAGTCTTAAGTTTTTCTTATAATTTTAGAGTTTTAAATACTTTACAGCTGCTAAGAAATGTTGTAATTTCTTATAATGTTTACGTACAAATATAGCTTTTCCTGTTTTTTGCCATAATTAAATTTTAAAATATAGGTATTATATTTTTTAAATCTAACGAGCATACCTACATAAAAACTAAGCGTGGAGGTTGAAAAGCGTTAGCGTACTTTTACATTATCCGACACGATAAGAATTACAGAGGTTATATCGCATTTTAAGCAAGGTATATTATTTATATCGGAAATGAAAAATATCATATCTGTACTACATCACTCGCTATGGGGTGGTCTCAATGAAATTAAGGATGTGTGATATAATGTATAATGACATACAAATAATAGTTATGAGTGTGTAAATGTTTAATTATCAACCTCAGAACACACAAAAGTCACGCGGCGCACTGTTTTGCTCTCATGTGACTCTTGCGGAGTAAAGTGCCTAACAGCAACTTACATTAGCACCCGCGATGCATGAGCGTGGGGCACGCGTTAATGCTTTTTCAAAAATTAAAGTACCTAGCCTAAGTTACACCTTAGATCTTCATTATCCTCCACTGAAAGTCCTGTCAAAATCGGTACAGCCGATTAGTAGATTTTCTCAGCCAAACAGAAACACCGACAGACAAACATTTTTTTTTGTAATTGTGATTTTGTTATAGGTACCGTGTATACTTTCATATGCATGTAAAAGTTGTTATTTTGACATAACTAATAGACGCTTCAAATTTATAGCTAAACTTCAACTTTACCTACTCTTAATATTATGAGACCTTGAGAGCGTTTAAGAGCATTTGATGATAAATTTATTAGCCAACAGTTAATCAAACATATTATTTATTTATAAGATGTTTATTAGCATTTAAAAATTCCATTCAAATATTAGTAATGATTATTGCCTCCTAACTTGGATAGAGATGAAATGTGATCAATTATTATATTAAAATATTTGTTGCAAAAACATAGAATTCTTTGTAAGAACGATGGTTAAGTCACTCGTTTGACAGAAGTGATAAAAGCAAACGGCTTCGAAATGGAAAACGTGATGGCTTTTTGTTTTTTTTCTTTCTCCTCTAATATAAGTCAATCGTGAGATGAAGTGGCACAGTTCTAAGGTACGCGACACCTTAAACCAGTGACCTGGTTCGCTTGTATACGTTCCGTTGTGTGTGTAAGTTAAACGGAGCTTTTTTTTCAAGAACCTCTTACGGCTTAATGAAGTACTTGGAAATGTTGACGTGAAAGCTCACATGTGGGCGCTTCGGGGATTTCTTTGCGTAATTGACATTTTCATAACATGTCGGCGAGTATGCAGTACATCTGATGGTATTTTTATATTAAAGAATAAGGTAATCATCGACATCTCTAACCAACCTCAGATAGCAGAGAAGTTCTAGGTACCTAAAATAGGTTACGGATACGTTGTCACGTGTGAGGACTAAAGTGGAATGCCTTGGTCTCTTATTACACAGTTATAAGATATAAATGTGTTTTGAACCTTTTCTGATGACAATAGTTACTTATCAAACTATCTCTACGTGGATGAAACAAACGTACGCTTAAGTCTTTTAAAGAACGAAACGGATTTTAACTCGGTTTTATCAATAGACAGAGATTCAAAAAGAAGTTTTAAATGTATAGTTTTAAATGTTTGTGCTTGCCTCATCTTATCCCGACTGTAAGGTAACTGGTAATCTTGACCGCTATCCGACCTCCAGACCCAATGGAGAATTGGTCCCGATTGGGTGTAAACAGATACAAGTGTATGTGTCATCCATCTTTAGTTCACGTTCCAATTTTAGAAGATGCTCCATTTAGACATCATTTTGTTTGCTGACCACTAATTCTGGTTGGCTCTAATTCTCAAAAGCTTGTTCTATTTCAATGTTTTATTTACGCTCTACTGGGTTTTATCAATCTATCTGTATTAAACAGAATTCAATGTTTCATAAGAGATTTTGTTTTGAGAACTAGTCTCCAAAAAACATAAAGATGATGGCAATTTGTATACGAGAAAGTTTTTTACTTGTCTTGATAATAAATAATACATGTGTTATTGTACTTTTACTAAACAGTACGAATTTACTACCTTTGAACTTGGGTCAGACAAATCTAGTTAATTTTATAAGAATACAAGTAATACTAGTATTTTTTTAAATACTTCATTGTGCGCCAGTCTTTAAATATATATGTAATCGTACGTATTTAACATTTTTTTTTGTATTTTTCGTTGTAAAAGCCTAATATTGAAGCTGAAATCCGAAGCACATAGCATCTTGTCCATGGGCGGCAGTAGCCACTTGCCATCAGGAGGACTGCATATTCCTTTGCTTCTTCCATGTTATAAAATATATGTCACCGCCAACTTATTAGGTAATACCAACCACTAACAGATGGTATATTCGAGAAGTAAACTCGCGGAAACCAGTTTTGGTTACGTATACAACTTCGCACGATTACTTGATCTCCTTAATGGAACAGTATATGTTGTTATATCACGATCTAATAAGTTCATATCACGATCTAATAAGTTCAGGAGAAAGAATACCGTTTAGTGTACAGTAACCATCTTGGGTACCTTGCACTGAAAATCGATATTTAGTATAGGTAGTTAATATTATCGGGCGACACATCGCGGTTGATAAATATTTAAATTAATTAAATTTATATTGAAGGTTCACAAATAATCGGTTTATTCAGCAATATCATCCAATTATACATTAATACCCCTTTATCCACTAGTTTTACATGCTTCTATTACCATGACTTTTCAATGATCTATCTGATGACAAGTCTATATTCCAAAAGTAATCATAGAAGAAGTCTTGATAGGTGACGTAACTGATCAATAACCTGTGATTTATATAAGTTGACATGAATCACCGTGATATGATAGTAACACGTAGGAGTCCCACAATTTTTGCGAAAAATAAAAGATTTTGACATAATTTCTTAGCGTTAACGGTTTTTGTTAACTTCTTAATGTTTAGTAATGATACATCCTGTATAGCCAACCATATAAAATGGTCTTTTTTAAATGTTAATTTCATCACATAATTTTCAAGATGTAACCTTGAGAGGATTTTCACTAAAACTATGGAAAAGTGTAATAAAGATTCCTACCTTTTTGTAAGAGATTTCCTAGAACACTGCTGCGTAGCAGTGTTAATAATTTAGAAGGTATTTTTGAATACGCCAACTCAAATAGTTAATTTTACGGACGTTTGAGGTCAACATTTTAAAACAACGGTAAGATTTGAAGACTGTAAATAAATATAAAGTTAGTATAGTAGTTTCCAAAACAATGTGAATAATATGTAATGTGTTTAAATTTAAATTTATCCCTGCTAAATCTTCATTTAATTCGTTAAAATTATCTTATGAATGATATTGAGAGGAAAATTTATTTATACTTATGCAATAAGTTTACCGGTTAATCGAGGTCGCGTGAAACTGCTGTTTATCTACGCG
>DWNY01001603.1:0-12364 GCA_018250635.1 Telegonus apastus
CAAGTGATAATTAATTTCTAATACGCATATAACTTCCAAAAGTCAGAGGTGCGTGCCTGGG
Organism: Telegonus apastus; assembly: GCA_018250635.1. Taxonomy (NCBI): domain Eukaryota; kingdom Metazoa; phylum Arthropoda; class Insecta; order Lepidoptera; family Hesperiidae; genus Telegonus; species Telegonus apastus. The sequence goes on from DWNY01001603.1 coordinate 62, forward strand.
ATTTGAACCTCGGACCCCCCGATTGAGAGGCCGAGTTTCAACCATTAGTACCTAATTATAAGTTGCTAAGTCTAAAGTTCTCAGGCGTAGCAACGCATCTGTGACCTCATTCACCTGTATAATCTTATCTGTGGTTAATTACATATGACAATAGGTAGCCAAGTCATGTACCATGTCTCGTATGTATGTATAATCTCGTATGGAATGATACATAAGCACCAGAATATTTCTATGTACAAAATACTCAACTATTAAAAAACATTTGGCAACACCTAAGATTGTAAAATTATAGATAGAGCTTATTAGTAACAGAATATTCGATGAAGTGACAAATCGGGGTAATATCATAAAACCGAAAAATTGTGAAGTTGGATCTCAGGACACATAATTTTGAAAAATCAAAGGCTTGTAATCGAACCTCGGACCTGCACCCATATCTGTCTTATAACAGTGTTAAGCGCTGCTGTGTTCTGATTCGAACGGTGTTGTAAGGAAGACATACTTATCCGAGGCGTTCCAACTTAGTTCTTAGAAGTAGCAACGCATTTGTAGCCGACCTCAGGTAAGACTGTGATCTTGTCTGGGGTTGATTTCAGATGTTCATGGGTGGTTGTGGCCACTTACCATCAGGGCTGCATGCTTGTTTGCTACTTTAAAATATACTAGAACCTATTGGCATTTCCTTACAACTGAACGAGAAGCTTAGAACACCAATCCATTACAACTTGGACTGATTTAACGTGTCTTCGAAGCAAGTGTCTAGCCACTGGTGATCACCCATCCAACGGCCACCCAACACTAATTCAAACTGCACACTCAACACAGTACAGCAACGTTATGGAACTCCGTAATTGTAACCGAAATTATCGGATATCCGAAATAAAATCTATCCAAAACCGTAATCGAATCCGATGTTAAAATATCGAATAATTTCGTATGGAGATGATTTAAATATCACATAAAAATACTTGTTTTACCCGGCTGAGCCGACACAGTATCCATAAACGATTCTCAATTGCAAATAAATTAAATCATTACTTCCTTGTACATTATTTTTATTTCACTAATCCTTAAAAATCACGTATACGTAACAGAAACTAACCGAAACTATCGGATAATCCGAAATAGTTTCATATCCGTAACCGTATCCGAAACCGGTATCATTTTTTTCGTATATCCGTATCTATTCATATTCTAATAAAGAGATATTGACATAAAAAAATAAAAAATCCAGTTGTCAAACTAAACGTGTACTGTGACGGTTCACCATCGATACGGATTCTACATATTTTTAGTCTTAGGTTCCTCTTAACGCAGTTTAAATTACGATTTACAAAAACTGAACACTCAATATATATACGTAATTACTGAGATAAAAATAATAACATCTAAATGTCAAACTAAACGTGTGCCGAGACGGTTCGCCAACCGACACGGATTCTACATATGTTTTAGTCTTAGATTTCTCTCAAGACATCAAAACTTTTAAGGAGAGGTTAGTTTTTACAATAATTATTAAGTTATTTGTGATCTGAATATCATTTATATCGCGTATACTTAAATAAGTGTTTTGTCTAGACTAAATTTATAGATAGATAACAATGCCACCGCCACTTTCAGCATAACAGCAGTGTTAGCACTGTGTTCTGGTTTGAAGGGTAAGAAAGATCTTATTATCTATACATCTATACAAATAAATAAAATTGAAGTGTCTATTTGTAATATAAAAATAACAACTTTTACTAAATGCATATAAAACTACACACGTTACCTATAAAAATACAATAAAAAAAATTGTTGTCCATCTGTCTGTCTGTCTGTTTGGCTACAGTAATTTTCTAAACAGTTGGACTGATTTTGACGGGACTTTCACGAGAAGATAGCTGAAGCTCTAAGGCGTAACTTAGGCTACTTTAATTTTTAAAAAAAGCACTAGCGCACGCTCTACGCGCATGCGGCCGGCGGTCGCGGGCGTTAATGTCAGTTGCTATTAGTCAGATATTAATGTATGCCTTTTTACTTCTTTAACGCGAGTGAAACCGCGGGAATCAGGTAATTTAACCTAATAATACAAAAGGCAAAGATTTTACCTGATGGGAAGCAGTCACCGTCAGACATTCGCAACACCAGAGTCGCTGCATCGCCGGAGGAGAGCTCTTTTGCACCTTCGAAGTACCCCATGTCATAGCGCTCCGGGAAGACCAGAGGAAGTTATTCCACATCTTGCACGTAGCTAAGGGAACGTGCAAACTGAACCCTGGAGGACCACGAGTCCAGTTGGTGTGGTCATCCTTAGGGGAGTATGATGGAGGAAGGGTGATGTGGACACCAGGTCATGTAGTTCCTCGAAACACACTAAATCATTGAACTGATCCAAGGCTTTCCAGCTTAGTCCTCAGGAGTAGCAACACATCTGTGACCGAACTCAGGTAAGACTTATCTTTTTATGATAATCTAATCTTAACTTTTTATGATATGGGTGTCGCATACGGAGATGCAGCTCGCTTGATCGTAAGTGGCCACTGCTGTCCATGGACATCTTTATCAACCCCTGACAAAATTAGAACCTTATCTATGTTGGCCACAAATCTGTTGCTATCCCAAGGACTAAGAAGGAACGCCTCGGGTAAGTATGTCTCGCTTACCACACCCTTCTGACCAGAACACGACGCTTAACACTGCTGTTATTAGGCAAATAGATGTGGCGGTACCGCAGGAGTCGAACCACAAAGGTTTCTACCGCCTTTATCTGCTGCTGACGTCATAATTATAAATTTTAAAACCTTAAGTTATTTTTACGTGGTTATATTAAATTTTAAACAGTTAAATTTATTTTTAATGTAAGATTTATGTGAGTTTAATGTTTGTATAACGAAATTGTAACTTATAATGAATTATTCCTAAAACGTATTGTTGTAATTTTGTAGTCTTAGTTTAAAGTTTTCATTGCATATTATTTGAGTTAAATATGAAAACTTTAATACTACAGCTATTTCATTATACTTACTCTTAAAGTAATTTTCAAATAGTGAAATATATTGAAACATAGAAATAAAACTTGTTATTAAACAATTTAGTGTAGACTACGCTGAAATATTATTTATAGTTCTTTCTTACAGTTATAGAAATATTATTACACTTAAAAGTTTCAAGTACCTAATGCTTATGTAGGAATTTTAAGCATACTTACAACTTTAATTTTAGACGTTTAAAATTCAAAGTTTCTAGTAGAAAAAGCCTTAAAATGCACACAATACATATAATAAAATACACAGCAGTAAAGCCATTAAATGTTACAATCATAAATATTTTTATAGTTACCGTTATCTTTATATATAAAAAATGGTGAATTTTGTATTTTTTTCTCTCTATCTATATTTGTGTTACTAACAACGAGCTATAGGTAAATATAACTGGCGATGGATTAAAATTGACTGAAACAACTCATAACCACTACTTATAATCCACGCAATTATAATAATCATTAGCGTTAATCGGGGTGCGCTCACTGTAATTTCATTTCGAGTTCATACACGCTCGAAGCTCTTCCATTTGCATGCTAATTCCGTGGCACAACAATGGAACGAAATCACGGGCGATGTTGAGAATAACACAGCTAATTCCGCAACTTGCTCCGAGATTCCATTTTGTTGAGGATTTTTACCGTTTTTGTGTTATTATGACTTGTTATGACGGGATACTCGTAGTTGTGAGTTATAAATGGGTTTGCTTTTAAAATAACTTAGTTTTCAATTTTGAGCGTGTTTTAGTAATGTAAATTTTAATCTATGCTGTAGATGAAGATATATAATAGGGCTACGGTATCCCTGATGTCGTTAGAGGCGACTAAAAGAGGGCTTTCGGGGTTGAGGGCGACAAGTGTGGCAGCGCGAAACTTCCATCCAGGGACCCGGGGAAGTACCGTATACCGTCGTGGATTAGATCCTTCCTGAGTAAAAATCCTATATAACCAGGTGTTGCGCTCACGGCTACAGGTACCTTTTAAAGGTTCCCCCTCGATAACAGAAAATGCTTTAATCTATGTATATGTGATAGGAAACCTTTTGGTTTCTTTCGGGAGGTCTCACACCCATTTCTGCCTAATTACAGCAGTATTAAGAGGTGCTGTGTTTTGGTTTGAAGTAATCTGTTATCTGAGACATTCTAACCTATTCCTCAAGGGTAGCAACGCAACTGTCGCTGACCTCAAGTAAGGCACCAATCTTTTCTTTGGTTTATAACAGTAGCCTATAAGTGACTTATCATGAAGTGGACTATTCCTTTATTACTTCTATAAATATAATAAGAATGTAACGCGCGCTCGCTGTCTGTGTGTTTAAAATTACTTGTCGCCAAAATAAAAGGATTGAATTCATGAAAATAAAAGTGTATTCGTAGTACAAATCTTAACTTAACATTAAGGCTTTATTTCATCAAAATCAATGCACTCTATCAAAAGTTATTTCAATTTAAAATCAGAAGCAACTTTTCTTACGTCGAATTCTCTATACAAATGGCAGAACAACGTCCGCCCGCTCAGCTAGTTTATAATATAAAAGGTGAACCCAGTATGTTTTGACTTCTAGTAACGCTAACAATTCTTAATTGAGCGTAACTCATGCCAGCCATATTTAATCTAAGTCAGTTGCAAACTATCCTTTGAGATTAACGCTTACATCTTAGTACTTTGAAGCTGGCTTACAGATAAGATAGTTCTTGAAACTAATTCGGGAGAATGCCAAGTGTTAGCTAACTAGGTAATACCAATTCCACTTACGTGGGCGTATCTATGAATTTTTGTTACATTTTATGTAACATTTTGGACTTATCCATAAAAAATGAGCAAAAAGTGTTACGACTTGTTTTCAAAGTGGTAGAACATTTTGTGGTTCGTCCCGGCGGCACCACCGTCACACCTATTTCTGCCTTATAACAGCAGTGTTAAGCGCTGCTGTGTTCTGATATAAAGGATATGGTAAGGGAGAGATACTTATTCGAAGCGTTCCAACTTAGTCCTCAGGGGTAGCAACGCAGCTGTGTCCGACCTCAGGTAGGGCTGTGATCTTATTTGGTGTTTATTATAGATGTCTATGCGTGGCATTGGTCACTTTCCATCAGGTGCGCTATATGCTACAAAAAAATATCTCTTTAATGGTTAAGGAAAACATCGCATGGAAACTTACATGCCTGAAAAATCCTTAAAAAAATTCTCAATGGTGTGTGAAGTCTATCAATTCTCATTTGGCTGTGATTGTGAACATTAACTCTCTTATACTGAGAGGAAATGGATATACCCAGCAGTGGGGCAGTAATGGGTTGGTATCAAAACCTCAGACCTATCCCTCCCTAAAGAGAAGTTGTCATTGCACCCGTATTACTCTATATTAACGAACCGTTAATAAATGCTCCTTTGCTTAGTAAAATTAATTACAACGAAGGAGATTAAGTACGGCAAAATGTATCGCGGGTTGAACAAAGTTAAACGTTTACTCGAGAAACTTGTTTTCGAGTTCTCAACTCGATTTATAAATACGTGAGTACTTATGTAATAGTATAGAGACATAACTTTTCACTTAGTTTTTAGTCTCCAATGAGTGTCTAAGTTTGGGTGGAATAAATCATTAAATATCACAAAAGACCTAATTAGGCAATCGATATTCACTCATCGTCCGATCATCATCGTCATTTTCAGCGTCAACACCTTTTTAGTTACACGGCAGGAAAGTACACTTCAAAGCTATAAATTGCATTAGAAATAAATCTGCGTTGTTTAATAGCTTTTAAATGAATGTTTGAAATAAACAAATACATTGTTATCTGATATTATCATCCGATCGAAGTTCAGTCACCGATAGCCTAATGGTTGAAACTATGCCTCTCAATCGGGGGGGTCCGAATTTCAAATCCCAAGCATCTCTGAATTTTCGAAGTAATGTGCCAATTAATATATCTTGCTTTAACGGTGCAAAAAAACATTGTGAGGCATGTTTGCCTACAACCTTGTACTTAAGAAACGCGGAGACTATCGCCTGATACCCTCTTTAAGGAATGATCCGAGCCTTGCAATAGAACAATCGTGGAGTGACGCGCAAACAAATGTTATAGCTCCATTTTCATGCAATTGACCAAAACCAATGAATTAAGTAGTGAAGTAGTGAAGTAAGTAGCCTAATGGTTGAAACTCGGTCTCTCAATCGGGGGGTCCGATGTTGAAATCTCACGCACCTCTGACCTCGAGGTTATGTGCGAATTAGAATTTACTTATCATTTGCTTTAACGGAGATGGAAAACATCGTGAGGAAACCTGCACACCTGAGAGTTCTTTAAAAAAAAAGTTCTCAAAAGTGTGTGAAGTCTACCAATTCGTACTTGGCCAGCGCGGTGGACTATGGCCTAAGCCCCTCTCTGAGATCAGACCCGTGCCCAGCAGTGGGACAATAATGGGTTGACGACAACCAGAACCCAGTAGCACTACATTATTAGTATAAGACAGAAACAGATGTGCTCGTGCGGCAAGCGAACTTTAAGGTCTAACTTTTATTATCATTTTAAGTACAATCAGTATTCTTCGGATCGCGGTAACTAAAACGGAACTCACCTGCGTCTAAAGCTCAAGTTTATGGTAGTTAGTTACTTAGTAGAAGCAGTTACAGGAACTTACACATATTCGTACAATAACTTTGAATATACGAAGAATAACATATACGAAAATAATAGGTTCGACTATGGTGCTTACTTACTCAGCTCTGCTTTTATGTAAAGGGAGACATACGTATCCATGGCGTTCTAACTTAGTATTCATTTGCATATGAGAATTTTGACTCTGGTATATGCCGTTATAAGCAAGATCAAAAGCGAATGTATACACTTATCGGTATTAATGCCCTAATCATATCGATGTTAAAAAAATCTCAATCCTCATTGGTAGCAACACATCAGTGACATACAGGTAAGACTCTAATCTGTACTTTGACTGCATGCTCATTCACTACGTCTATCTATACAAATAAATAAAATTAAAGTCTGTTTGTAGTATTAAAATAACCACTTTTTATTAAATGCATGTGAAAGTATACTCGTTACCTTTAACAAATATACAATTTAAAAAAATGTCTGTCTGTCAGTTTGGCTGAAGTAATTTTCTAAACGGCTGGACCGATTTTGACGGGGCTTTCACTTGAATATAGCTGAAGGTCTAAGGCGTAACTTAAACCACTTTAATATTTGAAAAAAGCACTAGCGCGCGCTCTACGCGCATGCGGCCGCTGTCGCGGGCGTTAATGTCAGTTGCTATTAGGCAGATATTAATGTATGACTTTATACTTCATTAACGCGGGTGAAACCGCGGGTATCAGCTAGTAGGTATATAATACCTATAGTACAAAAGTTTTCTAGAATTGCGCGATGTTACATAAAAGTCTTGTCCTCGCGAAAATTTCAGAACGAATTTGTAAGTTAGAACTCTAGATGACTGCCATCTAGTCTAGAATATAAAACTTCTCAGGCAAACGGTCGCCGGAACCGTAATTCGTAGTTTTATATGTCCTCCAAGGTTACAGCGCTATCTACCGAAATTGCTGGCTCAGGAGAAAAGAATGAAGAGAAACTGGGCAATAGCATCCCTTTACACACCCCCTTTTTCTTACAATTACAAGAGCCGTTTGGACCGGACGCTAGACGCTCTCGGATTTTATTTCAATGAGTATGAAATTATTGCAACGGAAAATATGGGTTAAATCTGTATATGTGACTCGCGCTCGCTGTCTGTGTGTTTAAAATTATTTGCAGCCAAAACAACGGGATTAAATTCATGAAAATGTAAATATATTCATAGTACGAATCTTTAACATTTAGGCTTTATTTCATTAAAATCAAATTACTGTATCAAAAGTTATTACAATTTAAAAATCAGAACTAATTTTTCTTACGTCGAATTCCGTTCGTACGCGAATAGTTCTATCTTTATGAACTAGATGGCGTTATTGTACAAACATCACTGGCTCACGGGCAAACTGCTAAATACAAATGGCAGAACAATTTTGTTAATAGTCGATGTTTAATCGATTTTCGGAAAGTAGATTATTTATATATGGTTATTATATGACGAATAGATCACACCGGCCTGCGATGGGTTCCAGGTTCGATCGCCGGCCAAACACCAAAGGCCCAAAGGTGGCCAAACACATGAATGGTGAATTTAGATTTCTCGTCCGGGTGTAGGTGTTTGTATGTTTTTGCACGAGTGTTTCCATGGCACCCATGACACAGGAAAAATTCTACTATTAACTTAGAATACTTTATATTTATAAGTTACCGAATAAATCATTGCACAAAATGCGCTACGATTCAAAGCAGAATTTCCCTTGTAATATGATTTCGCACATAAAAATGGCATCGACTTCCGCTTCCGGCGCGGGAGAGCCAAATTAGATTGAAATCAGACGCGACGTTATTATCTAAATAGAAAGGAAATTATCGCATTGATTCTTAAAAACATTTCCTATATTGCTTCAAACCGGCGCCGGCGTGGCAATCTGTCGTTCTGGGTATTAATTGTGTTCTTACTTTATATTTTTATTTTTTACGTAACCGCAAAAGGGATGGTCTAAGTTAAAACCTCGTTTAAATGTCCCTTTATGTGGTTCCTTCTGGCGGCACCACAGTCACACTGTTTCTATTCAATAACATCGGCGTTAAGCGCTACTGTGTTCTAGTTTGAAGTTCGACATAGGTACATATCTGTGGCGTTCCAAATTAGTCCTTAAGGATTGCAACGCATCTGTGGCCCACTTCAGGTAACATTCTGATGTTATGGGGTTGATGACATAATGGCCGACAGTGACCACTTACCCCAAAGTGACCTACATGCTCGTTTGCAATTTTTATATTTTATAAAAAAAAAAATTTTTTTTTCACAAGCAACTATAATAAAAGGGACGATTAAATTGAGACACCTTGTTTAAATATACATATGTCCCTTCAAAACAAGACATTGCAGAACTTAACACTGCTATTATAAAGCAAAATATGTGTGATGTTGGTACCTCTGAAATCGAATCAAAAAAAGTTCTACAACCTTTGAGTAACAAACGCCATACTGAAGACATATTTTCTATAAAGTTGTCATTTACATTTTAATGACGCTAATGGGTCTCACAGTAACTCAAACAATTTTTTGTCGTTTAATTTATCATTTAAATAATTTGCAAAACGTTGCTCGTAACTAGGCGATTGTATGTAGGTAAATGTCCAATTATATAGCTTAGTCTTGGCTAGTCTAGACACAACTTACTGCATATGTAATCACCAGCTACTTCAGCTTAAATTGATCACGACTCGCCTGTACCAATAGTAATATGTAAATTAATTCATGTATGCCCCTAATACAATTCCGAGTATAAAAGTGGAGCTTAATTAATAACTGATTTATTTAATGGAATGATTTTCGATCCCCCACGTTGGTAATTAACTTTTTAGTAGATTATTTCATGATTTGCAAGTAAAAAATGAGTTTGAACATGAAGACATGAGTTTGAATGCAAGAAATTTTGTTTCTTACGTAAGAACAAAATGTATGCTAAGTCCCTAACAATACGACAAAGAATACAACTTATTGAACGTAAAAAAATATGTTTCTTACGCAAGAAAAAGTTGCATGCTGAGTCCGTAACAATACAACTGAGCATACGACTTGTCGATCGTAAGAAATTTTCTTTCTTACGTAAGAACAAGTTTTATGGTAAGTCTGTAACAATACAACAAAGAGTACAACTTATTGAACGTAAAAAAATATGTTTCTTACGTAAGAAGAAATTGTATGCTAAGTCCGTAACATTACAACTTAGCATAGACTTGTTGATCGTAAGAAATTATGTTTTTTACGTAATAACAAGTTATATGCTAATTCCGTAACGACACAACACAGCATAGAACGTGTTGAACGTAAGAAATTATGTTTTTTACGTTCAAACTTGTTCAATTGGGGATTACCGCGGACCGCCACGTCTATTAGCGGCAAGCATTTCTTGCCTTTCTGTAGAAAGCCAGTTGGTTAGTAGTTTAGAATTGTTATCAGGTGTTAAATCGACTTAAACAACTGGCAAGTTCCAGGTTTAGAAGTAAGAACTCTTAACACTCAGGCCACATTAAAGTACCGCTGCTGGACATATTCCTTTTCTAATAAGCTTTTTGTTAATATCCACCGCGCCTGGTATACGTATTGGTGACCACAGTGGATGTTGGTGATACACAGACATACGTTTTTTTATAGTTTGGAAGTAGCAAATAAGCATGCAGTCCGCCTAATGGTACGTGGCCACTGCCGCCCACAGATATCTGTCATCAACCCAAGATAAGATCATAGTCCTACCTAAGGTTGATCACAGATGACACAGACCCCTGAGGACTAAGGTAGACCACCACCGATATGTCTCCCCTACCATTCACACCAGAACAAAGCAGAGCTTAACACTGCTGATATTAGGTAGAAATAGGTGTGGCGGTTGTGCCGCCGGAGTCGAACCACATATGTATAGTCCTGCCACCTTTAGAGTTGTGTTGATGGCTAAAACGGATGCTTTCTCTAAGAGAAGAGATTGAATATTTCAAGACTACACAGTACACTGACACAACTTGACAAATTCATACCTAACAAACTATTTCAATAAGTATAAATAAATGTAAAGTAGAGGATAACACAATCATTGTGACATTTGCGGAGGAAAGGCACACGCTTCGAATAAAACGACAGACTTAGCATACAACTTGTTGCAACTTAGTTCAGAATTCAGGCACATCACTGCGTTAAGAAGAATACATAATACTGGCATTTTTGGGGCGTCAACACTATTTACGATTTATGACGACCAATGCAATCATGACCTAAACGCTGGAAACTTTTTTAATTAAAAAAAAAAACAACATTTGAAACTTGCATAGCATGTAGGCGGTGCGGTAACATTTTTATACTTGTAACGGTAAGGAAGACAGCCTAACTAAAGGAAAGCAATCGTAGTCGAAATAGCAGAAAATAAATTGTTATTTATTTATCATTAAACATCTCTACGTGTCAAACTTATCACCTTTTATTTATAAGTGTTATAAGCAGGTATGGTAGGAACTTAAAGTAATAAAATACACATTTCTTTCCTGTGGGTACAACTATTTTCCCTACACCAATCAATATCCATTCAGAATGATAACAGTTATATACCGAATATAATAGTATACACGACCTTATAAGAGTTACGTCCACTAATTAGTCCTTTAAGATTACTTAGACAATAACTCATCAGAGCAACGTTTTTATCCAATCCTCCATCTGGGATGGAAGAATGTCTCCAGGGAACCAGTCAGCAGTTCCAATGCCGATCCATCAATCAATTGTCGTGTATGACCAATCTAGACAGACGACGATCTATCAATTATGTATATACTGATTTTCTTGAGTTAAATTAAGATTGTTTTTGTCTTTTTACGTTTGTTCAAAATAAATAAGATACCCGCGAGAAACATAACCATTCCTTGACAGTGGGGTAAAAAAATCTTAATAAAAAATCTAACCGCAATTATGTATCATACCTACTGATTTCCTTGAGTTAAATTAAGATTGTTTTAATCTTTTTACGTTTGTTCGAACGAAACAACCGAATCGTCTATGTCACTAGTACCACAAAGTAAATAGTAACATCTATTTTCAAGAGAGAAGCGTAAGGCAACTAACTCTTCAATAGCAACGCATTTATAACTCACCTCGATTAAGACTATTTTCCATTTAGGATTCAGTTCCAAGGACAGCACTGAACACAAATTTAGTGGACAATGAGGTCTAAATCGATCGTTAGAAGTGCCCGAAGAACTTAAACACTAATAAACAAATAGTTATAAAACAAAAAACCCGGTTGCTTAAAAACAATTAAGCGGAGAGTGAAAAACAATTTTTACTTATCTTGTACCTACGTTTTACAGGCGATGACAAACGCAGTTTATTCTGTAATTTTGTATGTAATACAAGTAGGTACTTGTATTCACGTAACTGTTGTCAAACAGTCGGATTTATTGCTTTTAAGAGAGCGTCATACGCAAAACATTACCCATCTTCTGACGCAACCGGGTAAAAGTCACAACACTTTTAATAGGACGAACATGTAAATAAATAAGTAATTAATTCTCTAAAAATATATAATGGAATGAAGAATAAGAGAAAAAAGTGAAACTTTAATGAAATTACGCGTACTTACCTCTTATATGACATATACCTCTCATATATAAGATGGCAAAATACGAAATTATATATTACAGTAC
>DWNY01001604.1:0-12360 GCA_018250635.1 Telegonus apastus
TTTTTTTAATACTGCACCTACGAATAAAAAAAGCTGGGAATGAACGAACTTATACATAGATAGGTGTTGGTCTTTTTAATTTAATTTTTGAAGTTTTAAGGAGAATTTATTTTTTGCATTTCAATAGTTAGTGTTATACCTATAGGAGATTTTGGAATACTTATAGATAGATGTATTTTTTTGATAAACTAGCATACAATCTAAATTAATGTACATATATGTAAATAATATATATAGTTTTGTTTATACCTATGTCATGCTAAAGTTTTTAATGCGGATAAAACCGCATGGCACAGTTAGTCTAAGGCAAATCTTAACTCTAGGAGTTTATCGCGTAAATTACTCTTAAAATACAATCAGCTACCACCGTAGTGCTTTGGGTAATTAAATTAAAATCTTCTTTAAAATTATTTAAAAATGAGGCCACGTCATGCGTTGCTGCTGGAAATAATAAAATTGGGTATTTTCATAACACCGCACGAAAATACGGCGCCGAAATTACTATTAATTGAATTAATGGAACTTTACAACTGAAACCCGTTGTGGTTTGACTCCGGCGGCGCTGCCATGCCTATTTCTGTCTTATAAAAGCAGTGAAACGGTGCTGCGTCCTGATTTGAAAGAAGTGGTAAAGCAAGAACACAGCAAACGTTCCAACTTAGCCCTTCGTGCTAGCCACAATGCAACTACAATCGGCCTCGGGTATCCAGACCTCTTTGTGATTAATTACAGATTCATAAGAGACACTGACTCCTTGCTATTGTTAGTGGAAAGCGCACGTTTGCTACTTGAATTTAAAAAAATGCAACTTATGTCATTTTCATTTTAACAGACTTAAAAAAGGAGGTTATCGATTTGTTCTTTATGTATGTGATATTCGTGGAATTGGGTAATTTTGGGTATGATCATTTAGACTTCCTAGCATGTATGCTTCGTAGGAGGAGTAGGAATTTCGTAACTGTTTGTACGTTTGTTTGTATGTTTGTCCGTTTGTCCGCGAATTTGTCAGAAATTAAAAGTCACATCGAAATAACCCTTTTTCATTCGAATCAATTATATTCCAATTTGGAGAATAATTCAAGTTTAATCTAAATCGGAATAGTAGTTTCTGAGACATGCGTATTTTTTCCTTTTCAATTGACAGGTATTTTAAGTCAATTTAGTATTTTTTGATATTGTTAATTAGTTCCTATTATAGTTAATTTTTAATTTATACTATCTACCATATCACTTTTATAACATTAAAGCAAAAAATATCAAAATACAAATTAATTACGATTTTGTTTAAAATGTAATATTGTATGTAATATTGTCCATTATTCGCTTGAACAGTGCTTCGTGCACCTAACGAGAAATTAATTATAACGGATTAACCTTTGTTATCCCCGAAAAGAATAATTAACTGTTAAAACTTTGATAAATTACACGGTTTTTCGCCCAATACGAACTTTTAGGGTCCCGTGAATATTGTAAAAAAGGTTACATTACAATCACATCCATTATCATGACATACATAATTAAAGTTAATTAATTAACTCCAGTTAAAAACAACGATAAGCTGGTGTTTTAAAATTGGCCTTTCGTCGGGTGTCCAAGGTTCAAATCCCAAGCACCTCTGATTTTTCGAAATTATATAAATAAAACATTCATTGTTTACATTACTGACTATGAACTATTCAAATGTATATGACAAAAAATGCGTTATTTCTTTCAAATGCAGCTTAAACCATTGAAACTAATTTTCCCTATAATAGGAGTATTTTGATTACACTGATGAAAAATACATATGAATGTACAATTATAGTTACATTTTTAAAAATTATGATGGAATTTCGACTATTGTGGCGAGTTTTCATATGTTTTAATCAAATGTGCAGAAGTTTTAAATTACTGCAAACGTATATCCAATGTAACGATCCTATTTCAATAATAATATTTGCATACGTCACAAAAACCAATAAATATTTTGAATTGCATATTGCATGTCGTTTTCATGGAAAGCAATTACCTGGGTCAAAATTTCGTTGGAATATAAATCATGTTTATATACCTACTTTAATAACAGTATTGCCTATACACAGGGCATGATAGTGGATTAGATAATTTGAAATTTCTACTAAATGATATTAAAAAACTAAAAGTAACTAACCAAAACTGCTTTTCTAAAAAAAAACTACTCAAATGTAATAATTCTAAAAAAGCATGAGGTGCGTTTTTTAGATACCAAAATGATAATCCTTCATCTGTCTGACATAAAATATTTATAACCATTCGTGCACCCCATGCTTTTTTTACAATTTTTTTTTCTTACATTTGACTTCGTTTTTTAACAAAATAGTGTTTTTTAGTTTTTTAACTATAATATAATATTGTATTTTAGGTCTTTTTATTCTGCTTCTCTGCATGGACTTCTGAATGTCTCTAAACAATTTCTCAAAATAGTATAAAATTATAGTCGCGTACAAAAACAACGAAATGTTTTCAAAGTGAAAATACATACATAAAACGGTTCAATAACAGTTAAATTAATTAATGAAATGCTTTAAAATAACTCAAACTCATAGGCCACAAAATAATATTCGCTCCACCAAATATTATTTTAATATGACTTAGAACGATCCTGAGTGGCCATTACGTAAACGTCCTTAGGCTTCAAGATCATTGATATGGAACGTTTGATGCCTTCTAAAATATGAATGCCTCAGGAATACTCCGCAGGCGTTTATCAAACTGGAGCACGTTTTGACCATAGACGAAATAGATTAATAACGGAGCCGTCTGCCAATACACACACATGCGCGCACTTTCTTGAAATATCAATCTAATAGATCAACTTAATATTACCATCCATGTAATAATTAAAATACGTAGCTAACTACAGAATTATCTTAAAAATAAAACCCGACCGCTTAAAATTAATTGACTTTGATACAAAATTCATTTGATACAAAATCGCGCCTATTTCTATGGAAAAAGGCTTATCTGCATATCTGTGTCGTTAAAAATATAAGCTGATCCCAGTGGTTTTACCCGCGTTAAAGAAGTAAAAATAGCATACATTAATATCTGCCTAATAGCAACCGATATTAACGCCCGCGACGGCGGTCGCAATAGTGTGGAACGCGCACTAATCCGTTTTTCAAAAATTAAAATATGTTACGCCTATGTTACGCCTTAGACCTTCACCTATCTTCACTTGAGAGTCTAATCAAAATCGGTCCAGCCCTTTAGAATATTACCTCAGCCAAACAAACAAACAGACACAAAAAATGTAATTTTGTTATAGGTACCTTGTATACTTTCACGTGCATTTAGTAAAAAGTTGCTCCTTTAACTTTACAAATAGACACTACAATTTTATATATTTATATGGATGTAAACATAAAACATCATATTAACTGCTAAGACAGAAAGTCTAAGGCTCAGAATTTCCAATAAGATTGATACGGAATGTGCCTTAAAATATGTATGTAGGAATTTGCAACACGTCCCCCGCAATCATCAAAGTGAAGTGTTTCTGCGTGTTATACATACGAACCACTCCTCTAAATTAGCAAAACAAACGTTCGGAAATAAACAGTAATATATCATTAGGATATAGCTAGATATTATATTTCTATGGCATGTTTTAAGAGAAACTTTATGGTAAGAATTTGGTGTAAGTTGAAATCGCTTAAACGAAAAAAATGTATTCGTAAAATTTTAAAGAATTGTGGTTCTGTTTTAGCGATACCACCGGCACGCCTATTACTGCCTTATAACACCATTTTGAAGGCAGTAATAAGGGAGATATATGTATCAGAGGCAATCCAACTTAGTTCTATTGACTAACATCGTATCGATGATCAATCTCAAGTAATACTAAAGTGGGCTGCATGCTCCTTTACTAATTCCATTATAAAAACAATCTTTTTAACCTGCACTCAAGTAACAATCCCAAATATGTCGTAGAGTTATTTTACATAGTGTAAGGGAGCCAGCATAAAATGTGTCCATTAAAAAATAGAAAGCAAATGAGGTTATCTATCTATATTAGACAAAGATAAGTATAGGTCTCTCAACTTCCCTCTTTTATTTTGGATACTCGCACACGCTGCGTATACTTCTCTATGTATAATAACCCTATGAGATATGTAACTAAAATTCAACTTCTGACAACATAGCTACATGAGAGGTAGTAGTACATAGGTACAGGAGAGGTCAAAATAACCAACAATCCAATAGAAAACAATAATGAAGTCGCTAATAAGACATAATGCGACACAAATAATAACCCGCCCACTGATAACGTGATAACTGAATAGTTCATCAATCCGAATAGAACGTTGCATCATGACATGTGGTATGTCAGTGCGACCATTTCAGTTATTGCGTCGGTAGAATTTAATTTTCATTCCCGAATTCTCATCAATCGGGAACTTGAATCGCGGCGCCATTGCGATTTCACTGCGATATTCCGATTAGAACGGACCGGATTTGCCACTTTTTCCCCGGTTACGTCAAAAGGGGGGTAATTTTTTCAAACTTATGTATTCAAGACTTAAACAAATTTTAAGGTTTAAACATCTCATTTGATAAGTAAAGCAGAATTTAACGCAAGCCTGGTAATGCATATAGTCCCTTAGTAAAACCTGAATCCTTATTTTTCTTGCCCTAAAAAGTTACATTTAAAGCACAGTTCCATACGTTACGAGCAATCTCCATAAAATCCTTGCGTGTAATATTCTACAAAAACATTATAATAGCAGTTAACCCATCGTTCGTGTAACATTTCCTTTGTTCTAACCTTTGGTGAAAACATAGCGTTCTGTATGTAACAGCGAACTTATTTACGACCAAACTCTGACCATATACGAGATTATTATCACAGAAATCTCTTTCCCAGGAATCTCCATCCGAGTTCCAGGAACATTACAGTTATTTCATCTCGGAAACGCAAACACTCGCTTTTACTGCCCGAGAGTTAAGATCGAAAATAAAGACCGCGTGTATCATAACTTCACAACTATAATGTATTTGGTGTCTAAATCGCGTTTTACTTCCTTCATCTACTTTAGGGACTTTAGTGTCTGGTGAATAAAACAAAGTTTATTAGAGCCAGAGTGCAAGATTAAATATATGAAACTTAAAGTGAACAACTATTATTGTTTTGGATATATGTATATAAATAATGGAAGAACTGTCATATGAAACATGAAAATAGGAAGACCATTTATTTTGATACCTTATACCATATATACTTAGATATACCCTCGAATACTTCATCTATAAACAACTTTCATCGACCGTCACCAATCGTCGCGAACGTCTAAATTATTGCCGACATTTTTGCTAAATAAACTTTAAGTAAATTCGTCTGATAAATTTTAATTACTTCATCTGATAACCTACATTGTAATATTGTGTATATTGATATTTTTCACACGCGCAAGTATTAGCGTACGCCATAGAAGTATAATAAACGCCGCTCATAACGCCCTTTTCAAACCCTTAAAAAACCACGCTTACTGCTGCTAAAATATATGCATTATCATTCCTTACCAGTCTGCCGACTTGCAAACTCGAAGCAAACTTCATAACGCTGCTAAGAAAAGCTGACATTTAACCTTAAAAATACAAACTGGACGCAGAAAATTCCATAAGAGCCCAGCTGTTTCGAATCACAACAATAACTTCTAAGCGCGATTTTATTTCACTTTCATGAAATGCTACTTGTTGGAGCAATAACAAATCGTTATAATATCAAATATCGCTGAGAAAATGGTAAGGTTAGATTGCAACTCATATAATGCCTTTCTTGGCACTAAACTCTCTTCAGAAGTGGGGTATATGAGGAAGTTATTTCTCGTCACCTTTCACATATTAAAAGCCACCTTACTGAGCAAGTACTTTTCTTTACATATATTAAAGATTTTAAAAAACGTTTCTTGCACTCAATGCCCTATATTAGGAATTTCTCCTGTGTCATGGGTGCTATGAAAACACACAAAGACAAATACACAAACACCTAGACCCAGAACAGAAATCTTAATTCATCATTCAAATATCTGCCTCACCAGGGATCGAACCTGGAACTCACTGCGAGTCAGACTAATATGGTGACTACTCCGCCACGCGGGTCGTCAAAAAGTACAACTCTCAAATAGGTATAATTTCCTTCGATGCCTAAGTTATAAACCATTTCTAATAGCGTCTTATAACTCGTTGGACTAATTAGTGGTAGGAACTGCATGAGACCAGCAGAAGACCAGGTATAGAGTCCTTTGTCCATGCAGTCCCCGGATCAGACGGCGGTACCATTGCATACCGTCGTAAACACAAGACGTTGTGATGAGCTTCAATGCTCATCGGTGCAGAGGACGTTGGGGCAACGCGCTTGGAGGACTTCAGTTGCGTACCACTAATGATCCCAGAGTCATGCAGCGCTGAGGATGGCCACCGGAAGGCTTTTAATGCGGTGCTTTCGTCGGTTTTCCCCTCGTCAACAAAAAAGGTGTAGAGTCCTTGATTGACAAAATGAAGCAATTGACGAAATTGGCTAACGTGTATACGCTCATGAACCCAAAACTATACGTATAGAATTTCATCTCGGAATATTATACATTACCCAAATTTATGCCACTGGGCCATCCCAGCCCACTTTAACCTAATAAGTTAGCACAACTAATTCATAACGCGCAACTGTTTCTACTTTCCTCAACTAGTTTTATCAACTACAAGACAGTTCCGAAATTAAATCCACACGAAATCCGAGCAACACTGTCCCTCGTTGCCTGAGTAATAACTCAGCGGTGTTCGCGCCACCACACAACAGTTACCGAACTCGGGCACTTCTTGCAAAAACTTTGTTTTAATACCCCAACCATAAAGTCCCAGCCCGACACTCAATTAAGCTATCAACACTAATAAGTTGATTAAACGGAGCCCCAACTTTCGGGGACTACAAAATTTTTAGTCGCCCACCAAACTTGACGACAGTTTATCTTGTTATACAAACTCTATTTTCAGACACAGATTTTCACAGGCCAAGCTAGATTTAATTAAAGCAGAAATAACCAAATAAATCTTTTTACTTGTATTTGCTTTTAATTCCGCTATGAATAAACTACGTTTAGTAATTGTTATTTTGTTTATTGTAACGTGAATCGTAAATCGCGGGCAGAAGTAATTCGGAAAATTTGACTATACATTTCGCAATAACACTTAGCTCGACCTATAAAATTTACATACGCCGTACCCTTAGCCAGAGTACATAAGTAATCTACTAACGTGTTTTCTTAAACGAATAATCCCACCTCATCTCTTTTTGCGCTAATATCAGAAACCAAGTAGCTATAGCAGCTTTTTCGTTTGATTTTTACAAATACAAATATTTGAGACTAAGTACTCCCACGTTCCCACAACAATAATTAAATATCTCTACGAATACATAAAATCATAGTCATTTGTATTATTCGTTTGTAACTGAAATGTCTTTCCCCCCAATAATCCCACTTGCATTGATCATAGAATCAATTTCACCGTCTAGTTCGTCTCCTTCGTAGATAACTTAAAATCGTCTGTTACTAATAGTTTGTTATTTTAACAACACTCGTCGTACATATGACATCCATTACATCTAATGACGTACCTATATTCATTCCAGTCACTATTCCCTTTATCGACTAACACTGACTAATCCCAACCCCCACTAAAGGTATCACATATGTCTAGAATCACACTCAAGCTCGGAAAAACCTAAGCATATATAAATAAGACAAAATTAATAGCACAGTAAAATACTACAGCATATTTATTCGTCTTAAATGTAAATTGTAGCAACATTTGCAACCCGTTTTATGTCCCTGTTGGCGAAACCCTGGCCACAGATGGGGTGACCTGCGTACTCCACTTCATAACAAATCCAAAATACTGCGACATACCGTTGTATGATAGCATACGTTTGATAGCTAAGTACGTTTACTTATATATACTAATATAATGCAAATCTCCCGCTAGGCTGGGTGACCATACCAGGGGAGCGAACATGCTCCGACAGTTCGGAGGATATAGAACATTTGTCGACATTTGCAATACCAGAGGGGTCAAAGGCGACCCTTGAAAGACACCTCCGTTTACAACTTTTTTGAACAAATTTCATTAGAAAATTTCCGGAAGTCGCCAAAGTAAGGTAAGTCATGAATTCATAAATTTCTATGACTTGACACACGAGCGATTCTAGACATATGTCACCAGCTAACAGACACACAAAGTGAACTCACCACATCGATGATCTGCTGCAACGTGAGGCCGAACTTGACCGAGAGCGGCTCACTCTCGTTGGCGACTGGCCGCTCCAGCGTGTTGTACGAGTTGAGCAGCGCGTTCAGCAGCCGCTTCTCATGCGGACCTTGCTCCGATACTGGGGATGGAAACGGGTAAATTAACAAAAAACGGTTAGGTCAGAAAGGAATGGAATGGTCAGATTTTTTGATCTTGTTTTGTTAGTTTCGACTAGCGCCAGCGCTTTGAACACTCGCCTGGTGAAGCGGTCGGACACGCTATGAGTTCCAAATTCAATCCCCGGCCAGACATATCTGAATGATGAATTTTAGATTTCTTTACTGGGTCTGGGTGTTTGTGTGTTTCCATGGCACCCACGACACAGGAGGAAATCCTACTGAGGGGCTATGAATTTGAAAGTGTTAAAAAAATAAGAATCGAAAAAAAAAGTGTAATATTACAGGCTATAATGTAACGAACGATTCATGTGCTCATACAATTTATCTTAAATACTTTTACACTCCCAAAAATTAAGGAACAGAAGAAGTAGGTATAGATGCGACGTAATTTCAGTCAAAGAACTATATTTTTCCTTTATAATTCTTATTTCATTTTTATGATTTTTTTGCCTTTATTTTACCATCTGCAGTAAGATATCTTAATTAGTTTTTGAAACTTCGAGTTGAAAACTGACTGCTGCCCTTCATTAATGATCTTGGAATTATGCAGTTGCTTAATTAAATAAATTGCTTAAAGTAGGAATATTAAATCATTATTGGATTGATCCGAACTAACGAAACGTTCCGTCCTTATAGTAAGTGGCTACTTCTCTTGGAAAGCTGTAACTAACTCCAGATAAGATTAGTCTTACCGGAGATTGGCTACAAATGCGTTGCTACCCATTAAGACTTAATAAATCGCCTCGAATATGTATGTCTCCTTTAAAAACTTGTAGACCAGACCTTTCAAACCAAAACAGGGCAACATCTAATACCCTCATGTCAGATTCTACGCTTTTTTTACCCTCGCGTTAATTAATCTGGTACTACTCGCTTCAAATACTTTTGGGGCTGCCATATAAAAATGAAACTTTGCATGAGTAAGAAAATGTGTACGGGTAGTAAGAAAATGCGTGCTAAGAATACATACGAAGCAAATATGATATATGACCCGCGGGTCTTTATTACACAGCGAATTATTTGTTGACTTAACTTTCTAGGTCAAAAGATAAATCAAGTCTTGCTGACGCGTTAGGCTACAAGGTTATGTCATGAAGCGCTTATGTCATGTCTCTACACGTCTCAGTACTGGAGCAAGGCTAGGCTTTCGTTCATTTGACAAGATCTCCTATAAGCTCCTTTGAGTTCAAAGTTCAACTTTGTACAAGATATTTGTGGAGAAAACTGACGTTTTAATAATAGAGAGACGATTTTTATACTCATAGGTCTAACGCATAAAACTCGCTGTATTTTGGTTGTTGCTTTGGGTTTTACAAACAAATAAACAAGTGTGTTACAACCCTACATATGTGGTTGGCTTCCGGCGGCACCACCGCCGTACCTACTTCTACCTTATAACAGCAATGTTAAGCGCTGCTGTGTTCTTGTTTGAGGAGTGTGGTAAGGGAGACATATTTGAGGTACTTATTTGAGGCGTTCCAACTTAGACCTCAGAGGTAGCAACGCATCTTTTTCCGACCTCAGGTAGGACTATGATCTTATCTGTAGTTGATTGCAAATGTCCATGGGCGGCAGTGGCCACTTCGCATCAGATGAGCTGCATGCGTATTTGCTACTTCCATAACATAAAAGAGAAGCAGTATAGTTACACCGTACAACCCATACATTTATTTCTAGCATAAGCAATTATGCATTTCGGTGGAAGGGTGTGAATGCTGGCTGACTCGACCATCTATGTCATTACTGTGATCGGTTTTATATAGAAACCCTGTTCTATAAGGACTTGATTACAAATGTCCCTGGACTATGACCACTTACTATTATCGAGTTTACTCTATTGCAGTGACACCATTAACGCATTAGTTTTAAAGTCTATAGCTAAGAAAGAACAACAAGACAAATTATAAATTACATACATACCAAAGCTGTGCTGTAATAAACAAAGGGAATATATCACAAAGACTTATATTTTTGAAATCTTCCATTTCCTTTATCTTTTAAAACCATTATAAATTTAGCAGTAACCGAGGTGTTGTGAAAAGTCTATTTTACTGGCGCGATATCTAACGACGCAATTTACCAAATCCTCGACGCTAAAACATGTTTCAAATAAATTGCTAGAAAATTGCACCAACGCCGGAAAGTTTATACCAATTCATTGCAGAGCACATCTCGTAGCCAAAAGAGAAATAAGCGGGCGATGGCTCAGAGCGTCCACTCGCAGCATCCCGCAACAAATTGCGCAAATCCTGTAGCGCCGGTTCAAACGACCCACATCTGCCGAAGAGTAACGGCTAGATAAACCCGTTGGCCACGCACCTGAACCACTCCAAGCATTGAATATATGACCGTTCTTAGTACGAAGACAAAAAGCGCAATTTCGCACGAATGTTCTCAGGAATTCACTGGAGTCCGGCTCGAAGGACCAGCAATAAACACTCATTTTAGGGGCTCAGATCGCTTATAAGCGTGATGTATGGAGGTTGAATGTGACGGGTATAATTCCAGAACGGT
This sequence comes from Telegonus apastus, assembly GCA_018250635.1. Classification (NCBI taxonomy): domain Eukaryota; kingdom Metazoa; phylum Arthropoda; class Insecta; order Lepidoptera; family Hesperiidae; genus Telegonus; species Telegonus apastus. Next base: position 10,956 of record DWNY01001604.1, read on the forward strand.
GGATTACAATGCGGGAAAGAGACAAAGGGTGGATATTATGCGTGAGAACTCTTAAGGTTGATTTATACGGGTGTGAATATAACGGAACATTTCCTCTGATAGTTGTGTACCGAACCTTTTCAATTACTTCTGATTACAGTGTTTTTAGAGTTTATTAAGCGCGGTGCGCCGAAACAAGGCCCGCTGGGGTAATTAAGTCAATTACAGGTAAGTACAGAGTTATACGGGTGTACCTTTCCACGCTCACGTATGTTTTTATTAATCACCGACCGTAAAGACTGAGCTAGGGACGCGTATGAAACTGTAATTGTACAGCGGAATGTTTCATATCTCGTTACTTTGGATTGAATAATGTTATGCATAACATAAATAGGGGTAATTGTAATGAATTATTCTAATTGAGGTCTATTAAGGTTTTGAATCTCACGTTGATTAAGTATAAAATATTCAATCTGATTATTATTTAGGCTTTTACAAAATTTAGTTAACTAGGCGTGCTGTGTACCTGATGGTCAATAACCATAATCTTTGCTGTAACAAGGAAAGCTGTAAACCTCGAAGGGTTCTATCACCTTAAAATTACCTTAAAACAAATGCCTACCGTAAACAAAAATACCATTAATATATACCATAAATTAGTCAAAAATCTGACTACAATTTTTAAAAAATGCATTTGGGTTTCAGTATATTATACTTTTTTTACTGCGCCAATACAATCACTCATTAAGCACGGTATTAGATGTTACGTCAAATCGTGATATTTAGTAGATAGTGAGAAAAATTATTATCTGCTGTTTATTTGGCTAGAGCGGTTTCTATACTGATGGGCTTCTATGCCATTTCCATTGTCTCTGTGTTTTACATTAATCTTATAACACCCCGTATTGCATCGGAGATTAAAAATAAAACGTAAATGCATACTTTTTTGGTTTATTACTCCAACTCGTTTCCCGATCACTCGTCAAAGTGCGCTTTTGATTTTTGCATTCATTCATTCGTTCATTAGAGTTCTAACGATATCGCGATGATCGATTCGACTCGCTTCATTCGAATGGCGGCCGTTAATCGATTTGCGTTCACTTGAAACGGTTTGGAGACGCATTTTGCTTGCTTTTGCATTTTGATTGGAATTTCTGAATTTGCGAAAAAAGAATATCGGGTAAAACTAAACTCGATTGAAAGGAGAGAGTCTAACGAACGTTGTTATGATTAACTTTAAAAATCTAGTTAAAGTATTGCTCAAATTCAACGAAGAGGCTCTTGGAAATTTATTTAACTAACTGCTGATTAAAATATATAGATATAGTCGATTTATAATTAATTTGTAATTTGGGGAACATATTATTTATTTTACGTTAACCTACGCCAAAATTGTGAATTTTATTACCAATGGTTCTTCTTTTAT
>DWNY01001605.1:0-12359 GCA_018250635.1 Telegonus apastus
GTAGAATGTCCAACTTTGGGGCTATGAGTGTAGAATTCGTTATTATGAATGCTTTAATATTATTATTATTTTTACTCTATTAATGGATCATTAGAAAGTGTCATTAAAAAGGGTTTTTGATTACAGAAAAGGACCCTTACCCCGTGGAGACGCTGCCGACCTGCACTTACGCTCTGAGCGTCTGCCATAACGAAAAGGCTTGCTCTGTACTGTTTGACCGATTCAAGAACGCTTGCAAGGCTCGTGACGGAGAATGCCGTATGGAGGACAGGTAATACGCAAACATGAATAAACTTAACAAATAATACAGAAACTTACAAATATAAGTCACTATACTAGGTACATGTGGGACAGGTAATACACAAACATGACTAAACTTAACAAATTTAAGTCAATATACTAGATACATACGGGACAGGTAATACACAAACATGAATAAACTTAACAAATAATACACAAACATAACTAAAGTTAATAAATAATTCACAAACATGACTTAACTTAACAAATTTAAGTCACTATACTAGATAGATAGATAGATAAATTATTGATTACATAAACTTTGACCCAACTCAGATAATCATAAACACTGACATAATTAACATTGATATGGACGTAGCTAAATGAAAAGAAGTTGAAGATAAACTATGTAGTAAAAATAATAACATACAAATGTATGTACATATATTATTTAAGAAATTTAGTGCAAATAGTAGTAAGAAAGTTAGTACTGCAGCAAAAGTTTATGAAAAAGGTACCGGAGCTCGGCAAAAGATAGTCTACTAGTGAGAACAGCGCCAATATGCTAATGTTTTTCAAATTTGGTTAGATGATCGAAATCACATGTTATAACAATCCATACTGACCAATAAATGATCATGATTGTGCTTCAAAAAGGGCAAATCAACTTCAATAAATCTACTATTAAAGGAGCAAATAAATATCCGCCAAGCGGAATGCCACTGCTACTATGTAAATAATACACTCCGGCAGCACCACCGTCACACCTAATTCTGCCTTATAACAGCAGTGTTAAGCGTTGCTGTGTGCTGGTTTGAAGGGTGTGGTTATTCGAAGCGTTCCAACATAGTCTTCAGGGGTAGCAACGCATCTGTGATTACAGATGTTCATGAGCGGCAATGGTCACTTACCATCAGGTGGGCTTATGCTCGTTTGCTATTTCCATAACATAAAAAAATCAACAAAAAGTACTTTAAAAAGGAACTTCTACCTAAGGTGTTAATGTCCCTTACTTCACCCTTCATACCGGAATACAATCACGCTTAAGACTGCTTTTAAAATACAAAAATAACTTAGTCTGGAGTTTAAATAAGAAAGATTTTACCCCTTGAAATTATTATTATACCCATAGAAGAGCTACTTCTAAGGTAAACTTTAGAATATTTCACGCAATTGTTGTATCACATCCATCAAAGCAGATCACTGCAGCGTTAACCTACTGTTAAATTTTGTCACCTGTACAAGTTTGAGCTTTAATACAATTTATTTCGGCATACGTACCTATCGATCGAGTCTGCGCGGAGTTTATTTTAAACCCGGCCATTGTGCGGCGTTCGCTATATCTGGATTAACTAGGGTTTGGAATTATCTACTTCCCTGATGTAGGTTTTCTGTTAGAATATATATTTTTGTGCCTCAAGCATTTTGTGCACAGATCTTTTTGAATACTAAATGATGATAAAAATATTTTGAGACGACAAACATATTAGATAAATTATGTTACGTTTGTCTAAGCCAGTAATAAAGTAATAAATAAGTAACATAAATGTAGTTTAAGATATAACTAGTCGTGGTTAACATAACCAGAGTGGTAATGAAAGTAATGCAGGATTATTTAATAATATGGAGATAAAAAACGGGTAAGCAGTCCGCATGGTGGTAAGTGGCCACTGCCGCCCAGGAACGCCGGGGCACATGAACACTGCCATACCTATTTTTGCCTAATAACAGCAGTGTTAAGCACTGCTGTTTTGTTTGAAGAGTGTGAAAAGTTATAAAGCATGATTAAACTCAGTAAAATTCAAGTCCCACGTCGAGTTGTTTTTATAAAAAATGATTTAATTAATAAATAATCATTATAAAATATTTCAAAACATTATTTAAGTAAACGTATTTAACACGTTTTAGTTTTATTCTATATTAGTATTATGAGAAAATTAATATAGCTATCATTTCATCACAAGTAACTCTGAACTCTTCGACAGGGAGACGTGCCGCGAAGCCTGGGCAGGCCTCCGTCTGTCTCCATTGTTCGGCTGCATCTGCCCAAACACGCACATGAAGAAGCGATGCGACCGAATCTTCGCCGTAGTCAACCACAACCCGTGCGTCGGTGAGTACGCACCCTTATAGCAACGCTCTATGTGTACGCGGGTTTTGAGTGAGAATTTACACATCATAATAACTATCCATGATAACTATTTTGATACAACTTAGTTAGGAATATGCTAATAAAACCTGATAATAATCAAGTTACTTATAACTTATTAGGGATAATAACTAAATGATGAACGCTCAGATTTCTTATAAGATGATATATGATATAATCATATAGATTATAATCATAATCATTATCATAATCATAATTATTATAAACGCGAATGTGAGTTTGTAACTCTTTCACGCATCAACTACTCAATCGATCATTATGAAATTTTGCACACACATTGCCAGGGATCCAGAAAATAACATAGAATTCCTATCATCCAGAAAAAGATACTATTCCCGAGGGATAGATAAATAATTTTTATACCTACAACGTACCTACTTTTATACCTACGGCCTCATGACGTGAATTAATTACATTTGCGTCTTATCAATCTAGTTGGTAATAATTAGATAATAATTAGATTTTATTTAGTAAAAAATAATGACTCATAATGGCCTTGATAAACCAAGAAAGTTGCTTTTAATTAAGTTTGAAGTAAGGAATTCGCCATAATATCAATGAGGTTACATATATCGTTACTGGATAATACAAAATAATATTTAGATCAACCTATCATAACAATTTTGATAATGGGTCGATAGATCATTATATTCTCCATAACGAAACACCTTGCGAAATAGTGATAGAATATATTGTCGTTCAAAAAGAATTCAGTAAAGAATGTACTTTGAATAAAATATTTGATTTAATTTGAATAAGACAATTATTACTTATATCACGACTTCAGTTGTAAAAGTCCTTGACTTTGTATCTTTACACATTACAAAACATTCATCAATAACCTCATAATTATGAAAACAATGTTAATTAATTTTCGTAATTACAATTCCCTCACAAACCAATTAGTGATATCGCAAAAGGGAAGAGAAGTATGATCTATTTTAAGTTCGCCCGAATACCATCTGAAATGCTGACTGGCGGTACTAAAAATATATTCAGTCATTAACTATAGCAGACACCGCCATTTCCATTTCACGTATTTACGAATAAGGATATATAATTTTAGCATTATCTTGAAATACAATAAAAATGGAAGTCGCAAATTCTTCGTACGAATGACTTTGGTCATGGTGATTGGTGATAATTGGCTGTATTTCTGGAGATTGATTGGATAGAGGCAGTGCCAGTTCTTTAAATTCTTATGCTAACTAATTATTTATTGTTAAATTAAACATAAGTTTAAATGCTAAAGATCTTCGTGGTTCGTCTCTGGACCCAACACCGCCATATGTCTACCTAATAACATCAGTATTACAGTGAAAAACTAATTGCATGAAGCATTCTGTCTTAGTTTTCAACAATAGCAACGCAACTGTAGCTGACTTCAGGTACAGCTCCAATTCTGCCCAGATTTGATTACTGTAACTGTGCTGCTTACTCATTTGCTAATTCCATATCAATTAAATAAAACTCTATAAGAATCTTTGCCATAGGGAAATCTCCCGCCAGGCCAGGGATAGCCGCCGTGCTCTGACAGTTTAAGTGAGGAATTTGTACATATGCAAGATGTTGAGAATGCTTTAATAGCGTGATTCAGAAGCGCCATCTCTTGACGAGTTGTAGAATGTCGTTACTGAGAGTACTAGCGCCGCCATCTCTTGACAAGTTTCAGAAGGTCGGCACAATCATCTATATATAATTAAAATTGAAGTGTCTGTTTGTAATTTAAAAATCAAAACTTTTGTACTAAATGCATATAAAAGTATACACGGTACCAATAATGAAAATACAATTATAAAAAAATTGTCAGAGCGTCTGTCTGTTTGGCTGAGATACTATTCTAAACAGCTGGACTGAATTTGATAGGACTTTCACTGAAAGGTACCTGAAGGTCTAAGGCGTAACTTAGGGTACTTTAATTTTTGAAAAAGCATAAGCGCGGTCCACGTGCTTGCGGCCACCTCGCGGGCTTTAATGTCAGTTACTATTAGGCAGATAATAATGTATGCCTCTTTACTTTTCTAACGCGGATTGCACCGCAGGAATCTGCTAGCTTACAATTATTTAAACGTCAAATAATGTTTTTTAGTAGAAAGCAGGTCATTAATTAAATTAAATTAAATATGTATAAAAATAACGAATGTAGATAACAGTAACACTTATAAAAAGGGTGCAAATAAAATTCTCTAAAAAACTGCTATCAGGCGGTGATTGAGGTCACATGGTCTCATTTTTATTACACAGAAAGTATATTACAGTAACAAAGGTTCCTATAATGCGGTTTTCCTTTCATACTTAATGGATAGTTCACGAACTTAGGTATTTTTGTGTGCCCTTATATAAAGTTATTAATGTGAGCCATTATTTGTGGACCTTGGGCGAATATAAAAGGGCATACTCTTTTGTAATAACTAAATGAACATATTACAAATTATTCCTGTATTTTAAGAGTTACCTGATGATTAATGGCGCAATATAGGTTATTAAGAATGATCGGGTTTGTGAAAGGCTCACATACCATAATAAGTAGGTAAGTAGTATTCATAGAATGATTATAAAGAACAACGGCAATTAATTTCATGTGGATTTATTGGTCGAAAATAAGACAATAAGACATCTAATAAATATATATAATGATAATAAAAATAGGCCTTATAATTTTTTTGCCCGATCTTTAGTAACTGAACGTTTTTGAAATTGCAAAATAAATACCATAAAGCTGAGATCGAAATATTAAATTCATTATGTCTTTTTAAACTTTAATAGAATATTCAACTATTATGGGAGTAATGTATGTATGATGTATTTAAATAAAAAATTCTTTCAGAAAGTATCTTTAATAATTATATAAAAAAATCCTGCATTATAATATTAATTTAAATACAGAAGTAAAAAAAATATATTTACTGTTCCAGGTTTACTCAAAAAAATATAAAATGACTCCAACACAACTACATTGCTGTGTTATTAACATGTTAACTTCCAACATAACAAAAAAAATACAAAAGAGAATAGAATTATTCTTCCTGAATGGCCTTGTTTTCTTCTGCACTGGAAGCATTGTTCGCGATACAAATATAATATATTGTCTCATGCGCTGTATGCAGTTGGACAAGGCTACTTCGTTTTGTCAACCGCTCAGTGGATTATATGGCAATTTCTTTTATTACAAAAAAATATCTTGTCAACCGTGTATTTTCATCGCGATATATGTTATAAATGAAAAATATTGGTACATATCATATGTCATCATGCTAGAGCAGTGATAGGCTAATGGTAGAAACACAGCCTCTCAATCGGGAGGGTCCGAGGTTCAAATCTCAGGCACCTCTGACTTTTCGAAGTATGTGCGTATTAGAATTTAATGATCACTAGCTTTAACGGAGAAGGAAAACATCGTGAGGAAACCTGCACACCTGAGAATATTTTAAAAAAAGTTCTCAACGGCGTTTGAAGTCTACCAATTCGCACTTGGCCAGCGCAGTAGTCTATGGCCTAAACCCCTCTCTGAGAGGAGACACGTGCCCTGCAGTGGGACAATAGTGGGTTAAAAGGAATGCTATAAATCATCACAATAGGTACTCCGAAATCGAAATGTGATGAAGTAATTAACTTATATTATAACCCTACATTTATTCACAAATAAGGAAAAAATACTTAAATCTGCCCTTGAAGGGCCAAAATTTTCATGAATAGGAGGACCCTTTTTTCACCGAGAAAATAACAAGGATGTAATTTTTAGTACTACAGAACCAATGAAAATAACATCAGAATGAACACCATTAAACCTTCCTGAATGGGCTCGTTTCCTTCAACACTGAAACTATTGTTGGAGCATACAAATGCCCATTGTCTTGCACTGCATGCGTCGCACGAGGCTATTTTTGTGAAAGCAATGTACCTGTTTTATTCACTTTGACATATCTTTTAATATGCTATCTTTCTGAGTTTGTAGCGGCAGTAACAGCCTAATGGTTTAAGCATCAGATAAAAGATAAAAGAACAAAGGCAAAGCAAGAGCAATCGCAAACGAGCATGCACTCCATCTGATGGTAAGTGACCACTGCTTCACATGGACACCTGTAATCAATCCCAGATAAGATCACGGTCCTACGTGCGGTCAGCCACAGATGCGTTGCTACCCCTGAAGACTAAGTTTGAACGCCTCCAATAAGTATGTCTCCCTTACCACACAAGGGTGATCTCTTATATTTAGTCATGTTAATGTTACAAATTAATTGTTACTTTCTTATAGTAAGCAAATGACTTTGGTGAAGGAAAACATCATAGCAAATTCTGCCTAAATTCTGTTACAAACAGTTCTTATAGTTCTGAAGTCTACTAGTACTAAGTGTACTTATGAATATATCCTAAAACCCCAAAGAATTTGATGGAAGATATGATATTGTAGTAAGAATACTTAGGTGTCGTGTAATGTGGGTCTTGTATTGCCCCACAACCTCTATTCCCGTGGATGCTGGTGGAGGCGACTAAGGAACTGAATTCAGGAGATGGGTAACAGCGTCTTCCTGTATAACATCAACACCAACTACAGTCACCAGTACGGATACCAGACGCAGTGTCTTTAGGCAAAAATCCCAAAGAACCTCAAAAGGGCCTAAAGGATAGACGACAATAGTATTCATAACTAGCTGCGCAGACGAACGTTGTTCTGCCAATTGTACTCAAAAGTTTGCCCGTGAGTCAGTGATGCTTTTGCAATAACGCCATCTCAATCCACCAAGGTAAAACTATTCGCGTACGTACGTAATTCGACGTAAGAAAAGTTACTTCTGATTATTGATACAATGAATCGATTTTTATGAGATAAAGCCTAAATGTTAAGTTAAGATTTGTACTATGAATACATCTGCATTTCCACGAATTAAATCTTATTATTTTGGCGGCAAGTAATTTTAAAGACGCAGACAGCGAGCGCGAGTTATATTCGTATTATATATACAGATAATTGAAGTTATCAAACCCTGTAATATATCGTCTTTACTATACCGTAATCCAAGAAATAATCTACCCTAAATCTCCGTATTCAATAACTAATATTACGTAACCGATAACGAGGATATCGAACCCAATACAGTTCAGACCCTAACTCACTCTCTTCAATATATGTACGAAACTTTGATTTATTTCTTACACTCGTAATCCTCGGAGAGTTCTTACTATGCAGGGTTGACTGTCGTATATATTGTTCTTTTGTAGGAGTAATTAAGTCGCTTTTAACTGGCTTTTCTACTTCTACTACGTACCTTTTAAGTAAAAGGTAACCACCTACAAGGTGGTTACCTTCTACTTTAAAGGTAGAACGCTTTGTGGTTCGACTCCGGCGGCACCATTGCCACACTTATTTCTGTTAATAACAGCAGTGTTAAGCGCTGCTGTGTTCTGGTCTGAAGGGTGTAGTAAGGGATACTTATTCGAGGCGATCCAACTTAGTCCTCAGGGGTAGCAACGCATTGTGGCCGAGCTCAGGTAGGACGGTTATCTTATCTGGTTGGTTGATTACAGCTGTCCATTGTAGTTAGTCAACGTTGGTTATGTTTGATGTTTGAATTTATTACACTTCTTCACGCCTTCACTGCTGTTTAATATGAAATTGGCTATACTGACACTTAACGTCAGATGCTCTCAAAGTCCAAAAGTCCAAGTAAAATATTGAGTCACTTGAAAAACGCGGCGGTGAAAAATCATCTTGACGAGACGTACGCGCCAAATCCTTATTAATATAAATGCGAATGTGAGTTTTTTTATTTGTTTGTGTGTGTGTAACGCCTTACTTACTCAACCAATCACTATGAATTTTTGGATAATCATTGCTAAGAGTCCAGAAACGGACATAGAGTACCATACGTCACGAAATAAGATACTACTCCCAAGGGATAGGAAATAACTTTTATACAGCAACTGACCTACTTTTATACCTACGGCCTCTTGATAATATGAATAATTGCATTTGTATTGTACCTGAAGCATACAATTATATTACGTTCTCACTAATAACTGTAATAAGTATTATTTAAATGTACACATTAGCGCGAGCGAAGCCGCGGGCAAAACCTAGTTTCTTATATAGCCTTTAAAGGTAAGTAAACTAACCACTAAAAGCTCATGTCCAGCAGTGTCCACAAGATGATATGTTGATGATAAAAATATCTTGCCATCATACCTAGAAAAAACGTAATAGCATTTATTGCGAGCGCAAATACTCATGTATTGTTTAAAGAGTTATGAAGAATGACATTTTCATTTTAAGAGGTATATAAAAGTGAGTAGACCCGGCTACACGAACCATTATTTAGAAAATGTTGTGACGTTTAATACCGCGTTGACAAAACGAAATAGCTACGCTCGGACTGCATTCAGCTGTGTAGAAAACAATAGACATTAATTTGTATCTTAATAAGTACTAGTGGATCCACCACAATGGTCGAAACTCGACTATAATAAAGTTCAATAAAAATTAAAAATAAATACATTCAAATAAAAAACTTTTATATGTATTTTCGTCTGTTGATCAAGAAAACATTAATTATAAGGAAAATGAGGTTTAATTTGCTAATCCGCATTTAAAAGCAACGACGCATATTTTGACATAGATATCTGACATCAGTTGACGGGTAGATAAAAATAATACTAGTTACAAAAACGTCATATACTCCCTCTCCCTAGAAATACATAACGCTCTTCTCCCCCTTAGCTAATGGACAAACAACATCCTTGGCTCTGTGATACGAATGCGTTCTTCACACTTGACAAAAGCAATCACTAACATTATGCGCCTAAATTTTTTTGCAATTTGGATTGACACTGACGATTTTGTGTTTTTTTACAATTAAACATTTACATAATTAGGCTGCAATTACGTTTGACTAATACAATAAATCCACTCTGTTTTAAAATTCAAGATCAAAGAGTGTTCGCGGAAACAACTTTGCCATGAGGAACATTTGCTCATGTTTCCCATATATTTTTTCCGAAACACATTTTCCCTACATACTATTACCGGTATAATTTGCTTATGTTTTAACGAACAAAACCGATTAAAATTGTTTAGTGGCGTGACTACCAGCCATTTCTCCAAGCAAGTGAGCACGCCACATACATTTGATACGGAATGGGACTTGACTTGGCCTTATTATATTTAACATCTAACGAATTTTTAAACACAATAGTTCTGAAGTAATTGCTGTATTTGCTGTGGCTCAAATCAAGGTTAAATTTTTGAGACATACAGTAGTAGTAGTTGACGATATTGTTTAACATTGTCAGTATTGTAAACAATGCATGATTTATTCAATTTAATTCAATTTATTTTTAACAGTTATTATACATAAATATTATCTCTTCTCGTTTCTTCTCTTCATAAACTTTCACGTAAGTCTAATCTCATACTCTCTACACGCAGTATTCGAAAAATAGTCCCGCACATCGGTTCATGTATTGATAAATAGATTATTAACAATTGCCGTAGTGGCAACCCTATGACCCTAGAGCGGTCTAGCTCTCGACCGTCAACTTCCAATCTCGTAAGCCCTCTCTCGTAACTTACATTCCGGATTGATCGTGAGTTCGATGTTTCGACGCTACTATCTTTTATCAGTTATTGCACTACTCTGCCACTCATCATTCCAATCAAATAATATTATGCTATTTTAATAAAGTCAAAAAGCCGGGGGTATTCAATCCCTTAAGATTCTACCCGGGCAAAGAAACCCGCTCAAAGCAAGCTCTCCAAAAAAATTTCATCGAGATTCGATTCTTAAACACCACCGAGGTACCTTTTTAGCCAAATAACATAGAGAAATGGCTGATGGCAAAATTATGGCTTTGCGAGTTTTAGTTAGAAGTGGTATGTAAAGGAAAAACCATACAAGCCGTTATAGCGTAGGGTAGCAACGCGTCTATGGCCGACGTCAGGTGAGACGACGTCTGATCCTATCTGTGATGGATTACAGATGTCCATAGGCAGCAGTTGCCACATACCATCATTGAATTTGCTCGTTTTCTGTGTGTAATAAATAAAATTGAAGTGTCTGTTTGTAATATCAAAATAACAACTTTTTATTAATTGCATATGAAAGTATACACGGTACCTATAACAAAAGTGCAATTATTATTTTTTTGTCTGTCTGTCTGTTTATTTGACTGAACTAATCTTCTAAACGGCTGACCCGATTTCGACGGGACTTTCACTGGAAGATAGCTGAAGGTCTAAGGCGTAACGCAGGCTACATTAATTTTTGAAAAAAAGCACTAGCATGCGCTCCACGCGCATCAGTTGCTATTAGGCACATATTAATGTTTGCTTTTTACTTCTTTAACGCGGATGAAACAACGGGGATGAATTAGTCAATAACATAAACAAAGCCCAAAATACGGAAGGTAATTAGCAAATCAAACCGACGTATCGCCTATACATAAACATTTAATCCTCCACGTAAGCGCTAATGAGCATTCTTGCTTGAAGGCACAAATTAGCGGTTTGTACTGATTCTGAACGGCTTCTAACGTTATTTGCTGTTTACGTTTGCAAATAACAATGTGCACCTAGATGCACAAGGTTCGGTTTTTATTCTATTTTTAGATTAAATGAATACACAATCTTTACCATTTTTTTATTTAAATCTGAAGCACACTTCGATTCGAATTAGTATCAAATTCAATTCCACAAATGCAATGCCAAGCGCTTCATTTTACGTTTTCAATTATATCTTTACAAATAAGGGTAGAATTTTAAAATCTCGACGTAAGTAAAGATTTAAATAACGGCTCCTATTTATATTTGTTCGCTTAATCCAGGTAATCCTTAATCCTCTTCGTGTTTCAATTGGAACTTCTGCGGGAAACACGAGGAAACGTTTGGTCCAGAAATGAATTATTTTGCTTTGGTACAGAAATGAATTATTTTGCTTCGGGTCCAGAAATGAATTATTTTGCCCACAACAGTACACAAACGCTTTGATTTCCTTCCCGTTTCTTGGCTTCAAGGGTATTGTGATGAAATTCTACTGAGAATTCCTTTGTGAGATCTGTCAAAGACGTCGGCAAGGTTGAACGTTATCCATGCAGCTAACCAGGATTTGCGACCAAAAAATAATTATTAAAGTGTTCTTAAGATCTTATAATAGGAATACCAACTTTTAAGAATGGCTTAGTATTTAATTGACTTCAAAAGATTGATATTCTGTATTCGTCTTGTATTTGCGTATACAATACTAGTTGATCCGGCAACAGTTGTTTTGTCATATAAATTATTTGTAGTGAATATTTGGGTGTTAAATAAAAAATAACGAATATTTTGTGTGTATATGTTACTGTCAAAACACGAAGTGCGGTCAATCTTAAGATTTGCCGATAGATCCTAGGATTAACTAACACGGGTTGGTAAAAGTCCAAATTTTATAAAATAAAATATACGCCATTTTCTTTAAAACTATTGATCTGATTTGAATGGGGTTTTCATTATAGTAGAAGCGATTGTTAAGGAAGATGAAACATGTGAACATAAAAATAACATTAATTTAATATCGGCAGCTATTATTCATTATTTGTTGGCAAACTTATGGACTTTCTGCCACAAATATGCAAGGTAGCTATGCAACGAATGACTTAATCGTGCCCTCCTAACCTCGGGAAAGCACAAAATTCAGCTCCCTTATGATTTACATGTTTGACTTCTTAGAAATGTTTATAGCAACATTATTATACGTAAATACGTAAATAAATAATTAAAAAAACAAGCAACAGCTATCTGAAATATTATATTAATTATTATTTTGTAATGTTTAATGATAAACATCGCTTTCACTTATACCTTGCGCCTTTAGCAAGTAAAGTTAAATGCTATACTTTATCACAAATCTGGATTTGCTTGCCAAAACTCTCGGATAATCCTACATTTGGTTTATCTTAATGGATATGCTCTTAATAT
>DWNY01001606.1:0-12356 GCA_018250635.1 Telegonus apastus
TAGAATTAGAATTTAATTTTAAAGATAATTATTAAAACGGTGACATTAATATTATTATTTTACATTCCATCTTAATACAACTAAAACAATACATTTATATTTACATTCATACTATCATACCGCTATTCCGCATAAAATTTGTCAAGTTCCAATAGGATATGCATCTAATTTTAAAGAGATGTCGTAGTTACAAATGAAGGATATTTTTTAAAACATTTCGCAATATATCAATGCAACTAAAGTTAGTGTATCCCTAAATATATCGGTTATTTCTAACTAAACAAAGATATTCGCTAAATCTGAATCGCAAACAATTCCCTAGAAAGGAAGACCAATAAATATTCCAATACATTTTCTTAGCTACATTTTATTTCTGTTTCCGGCCTTATTTATAGAGCGCAGATACTTTCAATATTGAAGTTGAAATAATTTATTTAGCTTCATTGTTGGAATGACGCAGGTTTGTTGTCTTCAATCTATTATAGTACCACTGCTGGGCACGGGTCTCCTGTCTGAGTGGGATGTGTTTAGGTTATAGTCCACCACGCTGCCCAAATGCGGATTGGCAGACATCACACACCTGTGAAAAATATTTTTAAATAACTCTCAAGCGTGTACATTCCATCACATTCATTGATTGAACTATTCCATTTCTAATGCGAAATTAACTTCAAAAAGTCGGAGGTGATGGTATTCGAACCTAAGGCTCCTTATCAAGAGGTTGAGTATACCATAGACGATTACTGAAATGCGACATACGCTAGTGTCTATTTTTAATGGGAAAGTTCAGTTTAGCAATCTAGCAAACTTTCCTTGCACACAGTTAAATTTACATTTAAATGCTGAAAACATAAACAAAACAATGCACGAAACTAAAATTGTAACAATGTTTACAGGCTATTAATATTTAAGTTTTAATCTTACATACAGCGAATTTATTCTGCTGCAGGATTCGTGAAAATATATTCTGTTGTAAAAGTTAAAACGACTTTAACCATACGCTTACATAAGTACAGATTTGATGTGATTTTTTATGTGCATTTGTGGTACTTTTTTATAACACCCTCTCATGTACAAATTCTTCCTTATTTATTAATTTTTATTTTACATAATTAGTATCACCCAATTACGCTAATTACATCATAATATTATGCAAATAAAAATCACAAACAATTATATTCAATATGAACGTTTCCATTGCAAATAAATTTAAATGTCAACAAAAAAGTTAAGTAATAATAAAACATTTAATTAAAATGAACAAGACAGACATATGTATATCACGCATTCTCGGAAAAGGTAACAGGATTTTCAAATACGAAGTTATCCTAAGGATAAAACCCCTGGTATTGCATAAAAGTGTTTACTTTTCTGATAGCTAACTTACTTATTTTGCAACAATAATGAATGCCGACGCGAGAGTTAATCTCGATCACTAATTAGCTTCTTTGGATCGATATTTGTGAAATGCGCGCACGAGTAGATGCTTCAATTAGTATATTACACAAACAATTGGATTTTTATTTTCTTCGTAATGCAGGAACGTTAAGTTTATGACTACATATGACTATTTATGAGTACCCGACGCAAAACGCTTTTTATATCACAGCTGGGCACGGCTCCCCACAACTGGGAAAAACAACCCTTATGTGTACCTACTTAAATGGGTAGGGTAGTTCGAATATTTTCAAATATTTTCAAGCTGCCCATACAGCCTCCGGAAGGTTAACGGTTTCAATCTAATCATTACAGCCGAAACTGATGGTTTAACTTATCTAAAGCGCACACATGAAATGTATCCACAACTTACTGACATTCCTTAACTTTTTATAATATACGCGAATTACGTTCTATACAAATTAAGGAGCTTCAGCTTAACTAAATTGCAAAACATACGATACGGTAAAAGGTCAATTAATTAATCACAAATTGATAATAGCAGTCGTTTCGTTTGGTAGGTACTTCTAAATGTAGCTCGATTCCCGAATCAAATTAAGTAAGGGTCATGTGTGCTGACCTTTCAGCTTCAACGCACCCTTGTTTTCTGACCTTTACACCTAAACTTCCAACTTCATGTTTTAAACGCTTCCAACAAAAAGTTCCCACGCGTGTTCTCACTACAATAAAACGAGTAGAGTGTCATTCTGTCCCATCAAATAATTAATAAGTGATATTGTGTCGGCCCGCATCGCGTATACATAAATAATTTTAACGAAGCCGGGGCGTCAGCTCCACAGAGCGTAATCTATTATTATATCAGTTGCATCTCACTATGACATCAGATTCAAACAATTTTCAATCATATTCACTTACATTTAAGGATTTCGTAACGCGCCTTGGTGATTAGAATAAATTATCTCGATATAATGCGGCTCTATTTGTGTCGCGAGCACCACTTTCTCGATTGATTGGCGATATAATTAGCTGAAGGGGATCTTCACGCCTCTAGGGCCGACATATGTTTAGTTTTGCAGCGATCGCGTTTAAGATATAAATACAGATGTATTACAAACATTTTGGTTGGAGTGTGATCGTTTATAACACTTTTATGTTCTGATTTTCAGTTAACATTCTCATAAACTGCACGTCGAAAAAGATGATTAATGAGTTTGACCGTGTATTTTATTTTAAAACTCAGTCGAACGGAAATGTAATAAATGTAAAAAGCCGCGAATTTAGAAGATACTTTTAACATCGACAACCCTGTTGAATTCTTTTCTTTGAGTTCTTAATTGGCACCCACGCATTGTTTTTTTAGTGAGTGACTAATACGTTTTAATTTGGTCCCCAATAAATTGACGGTGATTTCTAAGGTTTAATGTTGAAACGCATAAATTAGTGTTTAAATATCAAATCAGCGTTGCCCACTTGTAAACACTCAACGGGCATTCCATTGCGACAATTGAAAGAATTATATTTACGCTTTTACCGCTTAAAATAAGTATCATTAGCGGACTTCACTGAATTACCGTGATATATCCATGCGAGTTATTTTTTGTTTTCAACCATTGAGTATCCAGTGACGTTAATATAGACCTGTCTCGTTTACTTTCTGTGTTTATACATCGATACTTCGAGTTTGCAAACTAGTGTTGCCTTCGGTTCTCAATATTTCTTATTTTATGCAAAAAGTTTGGGACACCTTTACATTATAGTCTTAAAGTTTATGCCTACCTAAGATTGCGTAAAATTTAGTCTTATTTATTGCCAGTAATTACCTCCAACAGTAGTTTGTCATATCTTAATGTACAGACACCGATCCGCGATTAATACAATGTTCCTATGACAAAACACCTAATTCATATACGTGCCACTTACGTTAACTCCATGTCCCTCTTATCTGTCATCTTAAGGCTTCACAGGAAGTGCTCAGCCGAGTATGTATGAGATCAACTCGCCTTAGTCTTTTACTGACGGGTAATTTGAAGTAACATTATTTTGTGTAATAAAAAATAAAGATTAAGTGCATGTCACTGCCAATGTCGACACACACGTACATCCAAATTCGTGTAGGTTTTATTATTATGTTAAATAATGGAGTAATTTTTGATGTAATATCGTAGGTATCTAAGTAGGTAAGTCCAAGACACTCCCAAAGACATCCTAATCCTGTTTCTAGAGAGGTACTAAATTTAGGTATGACAGATCAAAACACTATTTAGTTATACCTAGCTAATATATGAGGTACTTTTTAAATTATGGATCCATAAAGTTTTTTTGCAAAGAGATTCAATCCACCTATAGTAGGTACTTAACAGCTGAATAATTTTGTTTATTTCACAATATATCTCTGTATTCCATAAGTTCAAAGGTTTTAATATAACGCAGAAGAGAGTAGAAATATAATAAAGAATAGACATATAAAAGTACAACAACAGTTAACACTTGTAAACCATAAAAATAACTATGTAAAATTATGTGTCTGTATTGGACCATCCATAACATGAGCTGATATTAGTGATATGTCTATGTAGAAAACTTATCTTAATGTGAATCTTAGATCTCAATAAGTGGTTTTACATTAAGATAATTTAAAATTATCATGTCTACGCTCTTGTTTAAACACTTATGATGCAGATAAATAAATAATTAAATCATGTTTGTATTTAAATTTTGGTCCCGGATATGAAACTAAGTCCTGATAAAATTTAAAACCTAGTTTTTTTATACGTCAGTATTAAATTATAATTACAAACATAAACATTACTAACATCGTATAAACAATATATTCACACAACGGGAAGTTAATAGTTTAACGAGCAAAAAATTGCAAAATCTTCAACACTTACGTAGACGAATGACAAAACGCAAACAAAATGCAAGGCCGCCGGCGGTTCGGGTTCTAATAATATTCACTTCCTTATATTTCGCAAGGAGCGATCTCACGATTGTTATCATTGACCATATTATCAATATCCGCGCTCATGATAAAGTAAATACAGAACGCATTATGTAAATCGCGCTAATTTTTGCGAAGGTCGCTGCGAGACCTCGCGAAACAATTTCGACCTCGTGTTTATCATTGCCGTGATATCGTGATATGCGCAGTAATTATTTGATGATAGCCATGTGTCACTCTTACTTTATCGTTCTCTTATTGTCCGAGTAAGACGTATGTGGTGGTGAAAAGTGGTACCGAATCAAACGGGTGCCATAGTAACAGATGGCTTGGAAGAAGATTTACGCTAGTGAGTTTCTTTAACAAAAAATATCTCAGCTTTATATTATAAGGTTATCGATTTTTATTCGACGATTCAGTGTTAGTGTTTTGTTGTCGACCCACGTTACGATTATTCCGTGTATCAATTATAATAGCCATTAAACCTGTGCTAATACTACGAAATTAGTGCCATCAATGTGCTAACACAACATCGGTGCGCACGAGTGAATTAATAATCCCATTAATCGAGATTCGATACACATAATCGATTCGTGTCGTATCCAAATTAAGTATACGTTTGACTTATGCATTTGTAATAAACGTCAACGTTGTAATCGGACGATTGAAAAATTAATATTAATATAATTAAATTGGTGAGTTGACGTAGTTACTTATATTTAGTGTGTTGTATAACTGATTTCCCATTGTTAGGCACAGATTACTACTCATGAGCAAGGTTTATCCCATTCTTCAAGACTCAGTCCAATTGTTCCCTGCTTTTAATCTTTACCGTTAAAAATAACGTTCCGTTATACGTTCATAACTGCAAAAAATAATATAGTTAGAGGTATATTCCCGGCAGTCGAACCCAAAACTTTTGTATCCGTTACTTTTAGGATCGCCTCGCAAAAGTATACCACACCTCGCAAACCAGAATACAGGAGCGCTTAACACGCCTGTTATATGGCAAAAATTATGTTGCCGGAGTCGACCCACCAGAGGATTCTGCTATCTATGTATATATGCCGTTCGTAATGCATTCTACAGTCATGGCCCCACACTAAAATGTTTAATTGCGTCTTGACCGCACTGATATAGGTAGTATAATACATAATCAACCAGACCCAAGACAAGTCTAAAAACATCATTCAAATATCTGTCCGGCCGGGGATCGAACCCGGAACTCACTGTGTCAGACCGGTATAGTGACCGCTCCGCGACGGGTTACCATTGTAATTACGTGGTAATGATATTGTAAATTAAACGACGCGCCGTGTTAACTGCGCGTTAATACCGACGGCGGAGCGACTGTAAAGTTCCGAGCATACATTAAAGCGGCAATACATACAATATACATGTACATATTTAGATAATGAACAACTAACTTACTCGTGCACGGTAATAAGTTTCGAGATATCTTGTGAATACACGGTAGCTTCGATAGACCTTGATATTTATAAGATGGGCAAACTCTTCGTGGTTTGTGTCCCACGCTTACGCTCTCGTCGTCATACATATAGGTATTCTGTCTGTCTTATAGTAACAATGTATCTTCTATAAGTTCTTGTGATATGTAAATGTAAAAGCTGTTATGACTTACATAAAGGTCCATGAAGCGTTCCAATTTAGCAGTCTTTAAATAAATAGAATAATGTTTGTTAATCTATAACTCATACGTTACCTTACCTTTTAATTAATAATCCTTTTTTCATTATCTTCATATATCTTTTACCGTCCCTATCATTACAGTCATATATGTGATCATTTTCTCGAATTATTTGTAGGTACTTGTTTAATTTAACATTCCTGCTTCATTTCTTTTTCGTTTTATCACCTTTTCTTGTACTACATTTAAGCGAATACTATAACAACATTTCTTCAGTATGTATAAATTACGATTAGTGTAAATTTACCTTAAAACTCGTTTACATTGAGCTCTTCAAGCTTAATCAATTGAGGTAGTCCAACTCATAGTCTATTTATAGTGCAGCTCACGAAGCTCATTCAAGGTACAACGTAACAAATCATAATATAACTTTTATATCCGCGGAAATTAGAGAGACGGTGGCGAAACCACAGTCGGAAAAAGAAAACTTTACTCTTAAAATTACTTTTATCGATATAATCGGTCCCTTTTCCCCAATTTCAGTGCATACCACCATAGGCAATTTGAATTGTTTTCGCAACGATCGCAACCCTGTCATAATTCGCTCGTGTGCGGTTTTGGGAATCGACCGTTGCCGTCAAATAGTGGGTAAACGATTTAGGATGACCACAAATATTAGCGCGTGTTTCAGCTAATGATGAGCTTAAACATTTGCGGGTGAAATCCAAACAATTTGTTTCGCGATTTTCCACAGAAATCAGCGAAATTTTACTTTATAAATAGAGTTGTTTTATAGATGTTTATTTCTGTATAATTCATTACAAAGTTAACCCTAATGATGTACCTACTGACAAGAAGCTTTACAACTTAATTGTCAAGTTTCTTCAATAGTGCTATAAAAATTCCTCTCATTCCTTTCGTATTATTTCTTGCGTTGTTTTCTTCAAAAACATATAATGTCATTAGCTTATTATCGCTTATTATTTATGAGGATTGAGGGGTACATAATTGAAGTGTTTTCCGTTAAAGGAAAACGCTATTAGGCTCTGCCCTTACATGAAGCGGAACCCTTTCGTCGCCTCACGGCACGCATGCAAGATGGCGTCGAAGTACATTAAAATTTATTATATTATTACACGAAAGTTGGTATACTTTCTGAAAGTAGCATGTTATTTTAAGAGTTATTTGAATTATGAAATAAAATGTTTTAATTCAAATTTCTTTGGGTATATACAATTTGCTAATTTCATACTTTCATATTTGGTCACTACTGCTCACCAATGATTTGCAAATTATAAGGAATTGTAACTGATCCAGACCCTGTTGCTATTCGATCTCTATTTGCATATACGCTACTATAATTTCGCAATATTATTGTAAAATTTACTGTAGTACTGTTGTACTACAGTAAATTTTATTTATTAACACAAAAAACTGTCGAATGTCCTAATATCAAACGCATGCGAGAATTTGACGTCAATCATAACACTTAAATTATAGGTAGGTACTCGTATACAAGTAGGTATATGGTGCGATAAGATTTTATCTCGCGATTTTAATACGAAATTGTAAATATTTAATTAACAAACATCTTAAAAATCATACATTGTTTTTAATGGTAATTGTTGCGTAATATTTGATGGTATTTAAGATTACTTTCTTATTTGCCAAAAACGGATGATATACCTAATGATACCGTATTCTTTTAGAAAGCGTTAGCGTCATCTCCGATATTGTAAATATTAATTGGCCACTGACCATTGAGTTGTCACTTACGAAGATTTAGGTAGCCGACAAATGATTATCATGAAAAATCCCACTTTGTAGCACAGATTTTTCCAAACATGACGGACCGGCAACAGCTCTACAACCAGTACATTGCTATAAGATAAATGAATTGATGTAGGATTATAATAGGGTAACAGGTAATCAACAGAGTTACCTACACGTTGATTATGGCAACAATGAGAAAGAATAAAATAACAAATATATCAGTACATATCAGAAACATTACTCTTTCCATACATAATATGTTAAGAATTCTAAGTACTATAAATCTATTAGTTGACGTGTTTCCTTTTACGAGCATATCTGCGTAATATAGTTGACCTTGTGCAGTAAATTATAAGCACCATTTTATCATCCATAAATTAGTATATAAACATAACATAGGTACAAATGCGTTCATTAGTGTGAACATTATATATTTTTCTGTAATCGAATGTTTTTCATTTAATAAACTGTTTTAATAATGTGCTTATAAGCTACTTAGATAAAATAAATTAATTTGTTTTTATATTTTTACATGTATTTTCACTTAATACACTAAACTGCAAGTAAGTAGGTATTTAAATATATGCTGTTAAAGATATGTATTACGTACTACAAGTATAAAGTTTCGTCACAAAATCACGTGACACATTTTGTGTTACTTTAGGGACATGATTATCATTAAATCACAATATTCAACAAACCAGAACGCTTAATTAGTCGATTACAAGGACATTTCAGCCACACTTATTGTAATATTGTTTGTATTTATACCTACTATGACGTGTGTTCACAAGATAACTGGGTTTTTCAGGATTAGCAACATATTTCTTTGCTCGATCGTTGCTCTCGATGGACGTCGAACGAATTTGAACGATTAATATGGTAGCTTTGGATGTTCAATGGTTACTAGTTGATAAAACCAACGATCGTCAGTATCACCGATCAACGACATCGAGCGACGATCGATTAATTTGTGTGTGACCCTTGCAAAAGTACGAGTGACGCGGACTACTTAACATCCAACAGGTACAAACTATATAGTAGGTACGTTTTCCACGTGAAAAATATTTAACCTCCATAAACGTTATATAAAGCTATGCCCGGTTGAGTCCGCGTTAGATAGAAACCTATGCACGGAATTTCGATAAAGCGATTGGCATTTCCAGCCACCCGTCAAAGTGCTGGGATTAAACTCGGGAAGCAACAATCAGTAATTATTCCCCAATAACCTGCCAGAGATTGCCTTTGAATGCTTCGATAACTGTCTAACGGAACATATCACATTTGGCTTATCTATATTGCTGAGTGATTGATCTTTGTCAGTAAACTGTATCTTACTTGCTTAAGTACGATTGTCAAATGGGCCGTTCAAAGTCATCGGTAATTCGTTTCACAATAAGGATTATAGAATAAAAAGATAACATAATGGCTACATAAATTTAATCTTTTTAGAATTGTCATTCATTTTAAACTCAAAAAAATGCATTGATTTTGGGCATAATTTCATCTCAAAAAACGCCACTTTTATTTAGTTTTATTTTTCTTTGGGCCTTTAAGATCAATTCTTTTAACGGTTTGTATTGAGTATTGAGTAATGTTATTAATTATATTACCAACACAGCCGCGAAAACACTCTGTCAATATAGTCGAAAAAAACACAACGATGTCTTACGTACCTTTTTACCTATATCTTAGCCAGTTCAGTACGAAATCATGTCTCCGTAATACAATAATAATTGGAGCGAATGTTGTATTTGGTTAACCTGTTAAGTACCTTTGAGGTCCCGGAGCAGAACGGAGTAAGCCGTCTAAACAGGAGGATACCCAAATCCCAATTATCAAACACAACTTAACCAACACAGGATTCCGAGTGTGGTAACTAATTATTCCCACTAGCCTTAAGGGATTGAGGTGACTTGTATTTGTCTTTGTATGGTACATTTGAGGTACAATCAGTTTATAGTTGAGGCAATATTCATGTTACCCGAATATCTAGTCTTCAAGTTCAATTTAACAGTTTACTTGTGCCAAAGACCTTAAATGAAGTCTATTTCCAAATTACGAAGATAACGTCACTTGTCAATATCACGTTTTTTGAATATTTTGAATTATGTTTATGCAATAATGCATAATTTATATAAATTAGTCGGACGGTGACACAAATATCTTTTTCTTGTAATATAAATGCTTATTTGAAAGTTTCGTCAAAATACATACATAACTAAACCTACAATTCATTCTTAGTATTTTGGTAAAATATTGTATATCTACCTATGGCTTTAAAGAAATTATAACGGGTACTAACGATCGCAAAAAACATTTTCGCCGTGACCACGATCTACGCAACTGGGTCGAAATATCGTCAATAAAGAAACTAAAAACCGCTTATCCCGTAAGTATCCGTTACATATTATAATGTATCAACTATCACTAACTGTCACTAATCTGTGGTCTACGGTGCTGGTTAGCAATATAATAAGACTTTTTTTTTGTTAATTTGTAGTTTATTAAACCTTATTGTTAACTGTTGTTGACCCCAATAAAGTAAAAAAAAAAAAACAATTCCATGATACCTACTAATATAAGCCTAAAATTTTTAAGAAATTGATTTTCAATCCAATTTAATTGGAGAATACAAAACTATCGTCGTGTCAGCCTCATTTGTTTTAAAGCCAGTGTTCCATTACAACAAAGTTCATTTCATAATCCTCTATCGTCTTTTAATTTAAGGATATTTATCTTCCAGTTCTGTCTAATAACTACTTTCCTGGCTCTGAAAACCTAAGTTAATTTTAGCAACATATTTTGCATTTCATATACTGCAGATACATGTTCAAATATAAATCCCACAACTAAGCTTGGAGTACAGACCGCAGTTTTATTAAAACGCTGAAAGTGTTCCCTTTGTAAATTTCAACATTTGGCTCTTTTGTCGCGGTTAATTGAACAAAAACTAAAAGCAAACAGTTATATGTTACAAACGGGTTATAAATATACTTTACAGCGGTAATAACATAAAGCAGTGTTTTTCAATCTTTGTTATAGCACGATCCACATAAAATATTCAGCGATCTCCAAACTTGTGCTATTTCTGACTTGTATTCTACAGACCTTTATGTTTATTTAATACCATATTTGGGTAGGTTTAATACACAATTATAATAAACTACCTAAGCATACACATTTTACAACTATTTAACATATTTCGTTCGGAACCAAACGTAAAAGCGTACCTACCGGTAGCATTTTTCTTAGTAAAGCTATCCTTTTATTTTTGACGACTTACGATCACCCAGGGGCTCTAGCCCGAAACTTTGAAAAGCCCTGACAATTCTGACATAAGCGACAATTTAATTACGTTACATGACACCACTTGCCGCCTACCGTGGACTCTCGGCCGCTTGCGGTGCGCGCCACCATTACTCGGTATTTTAAAGTCTTCGACATTTTGGACTTGCATTTACATCGTGTATCAATCGCATTGTACAAACAAAAATGTTATCTGTCCTCGTTTAAAAATTAACTGTTTATTACTCTATCTTTGGCATTTTGATTGTTCACTGCTGGACCTAAGCCTCCTCTAATATGTGCCATTCTGATCCACCGAGAACCGTTTAAATCGTAAGGGTTACCTGCCTTTCTCTTCAAGTCATCAGTGCACTTGGTCTGGGGTCTCCGGATTCCTTTTGGCTTCTCTTATTACTCCGTGACTATTTATTTTCCAACCTTAGAATAGGAAAAATACAAAAAACCACACTTGCTAAAATTGGGGCCTATTGAAACTTGTTTACGAATTTACATTTGCCCTCCTATTGTCTTTGTTCTAAGATTTTAAAACTCGATAGTATGGAGATAACCTTGTATCCACTCTTAACGTAACAGAATGATATACGACACAAATTCAACTATCAATAACTCCGTGTTGTTTAAAATTCGTTGCTCGTCATGGATTTGGCACTTCGACGCGCGAGTCGAATTTATAATATCTTTTTATAGCCGACTTTGCTTGGATTTGATGTATAACTAATGTGTCTATACGTATCATTTTCAACGAGACTGTCCCTTTTTCGGTTCCTCATACCATGTCCTCGGAAGGCAAGATGATGTTTTCCGTAACCACGATGTTTATATCTAAGGTAAATAGGTATCTCTGTTCTCTGAGATCCCTGTATTTAAGCATGTAATGATATATGGGATTAGCAAGTTTAAATACCAACAGACAGTCAAACTTGAGTTTATATTGAAATAGCCAACGAACTAGCAGTCCACCTGATCGTCAGCAGTCATTGCCGCCCATCGATACGTGTCCATATAAAACATAAGTTCTACCTAAAGCTTACCATAAATAAGATGGTCACCTCATACGTAGGTCAACCTGCATCCACATCCTTCCACCGAAAAATCACACACATTTTCGCCGTCATCACCACACTGGAAATAGGTGTGAAATTGGTACTTACATCATCTTTTTATATTAAAATAGGTTTATCTAAGTATATATTAATACGTGAAGCGACAATTTGCGGTACCATTTTTCGAATATTCCGGGCGCTATGAGAGTAGGCATACGGGAAAGATCATACGGAGAAGCTTTTT
>DWNY01001607.1:0-12356 GCA_018250635.1 Telegonus apastus
CCCATCGGGCTCTACCCGGGCGAGCATTTTGTTCGCCGCACCGACTGGCATACGACGATATGCGACCACACATGTCGTCGTCCTTCCCGGGGTCGCTGGATGGACGGGTCGAGCTCCCACTACAGCCGTCCGCAACCCCGAAAGCCTCCCTTTTAGTCGCCTCTTACGACAGGCAGGGGATACCGTAGCCTTATTCTTATCCCGGCACTACAGGGCACTACAAAGCATGTAGTCTATTAGAGGGTAAGAGACCATCGTTGGCCACGGATACGATATAAATGTCAGCTGACGTTCGCCCCGAATGAGGGTAAAATTCTGAGGATGAAGTTGAAATGGTGAAATGCCCTAAGCAAGTGTCTTTTAAAACCAATTAAAGGTATTGTCATCTTTAATTGTTTTCCAAATTACGAAATCTAATCCAGTTTTATGATTTCTATTCTTCCATTCCAGAACACGTTAAATCACACGTATCTAACTTTCGGCGCATATTAAAAATAATCTTTTAAGGTTTATGGAAACATTGGTTAAAAATTGAATTAGTTTAGTTCCAACTTTATCCTGTTGTACATAACAACTTAATTATGAATGCGTTCTGGTAGGAGAGCTATTTTGGGACTAGTTTTTTAGTCAGATCTTTTGGTCAGATATACGTATACTAGTAATACTCTACTTAGCTAGAAAATTAGTTAAATTCATCATTGATCACGTTTCAATGTCTTTCATTCAATGTTTTACTTAATTAGCGTCAATTAGACCGGCCCTGTGTCCTCTGGATCTCTCGTACCTACCGGCTATTTCAGATTACCTTAGGCCTAGCGCATATATATAGCTTTTAGTCGAACAACTAGGTATTTAATTGTACGTAAAATGTAAATCGAAATATATGGAGATCCGTATATAACCAATACATAGCTGCGCAATTAAAAAATCAAAAACTAAATAGTTAGTTGTTTAGCTATTGAACTCGATAGTTCTCGATAGATGTAACAACTATATGTACCCGCTAGCACGTAATGCACACAATCTATATGTTGTATAGAAACGTAAAAACAAATAAGAACATGAATCAGCTTCAGTATGACCGGTCAATCTTTATCCATATGGCGTTAAACTAGGTATTTATGATCTCGCCTATATGGCGGTCGATTGGTCAAGTTATTCACGTGAAGGCGGGCCGTGAATTTTAATCGCTCGCAATGTTACTTTGTCGCAAGCACGCAACCTTTTTTGTCAACCGCAGTTTTTCGATTGCCCACATTGTTTTTGCTTTCAAAATATTTATTTGTATTGGTTTCTCATATTGGGAGTCTGAAGATTGCATATCAGATACACGTCTCCCTGATTTTGCAGTTTTAAAGTATTAGAAATTAATTATCACAGACATAGAGCACAGATTTTACGGCGAACAACAACATTGCATTGAAGTCTGTCTGAAAGTTCTTCAAAAAATTTACATATATGTGTGTGAATCTGCATTTGTTCCGCTTAGATAGTGATCTGGGTAAAATCCTCGTAACAATAAGAAGACAACCCTGCTTGAGTGTAGGACAATAATAATTTAAGTTGTTAGCAAAATACTTCATTAAATATTAATAAATTGTGAAGTAATTAAAACGCAGATTTGTAGACAACGATTGAACTTGATCATTTCATTGAATTCTCGAACCCGAAATAATGTTTACATTGGCGTTTATTTTTGAAAGTTCATTTTAGTCCATTCCCGCCCACCCACGTTTTCTAGTAAAGGTAAAAATACACTTCGAAGTGGTGACCACGTGTTACCTTTGCTCCCGACGTGGGAGGGGCCGGTGGGGTGTTGTAACCGTAGGAGTGTATTATAATAGAGTAAGGGAGCCATAGGCAGACCTGTGATTGCGAATGTCCAACAAATAATAAGAGAGGGAAGATGAGACCTATACTTATCATTGTCTAATCACACATGCGAACAAGAGAGGCAGGTAGGTACCATCATTTGCCCTCTCTTTCTTTTCGATGGACACATTGTAGACTGACTCCGCTACACTACAATTATAATATCTCTATGGTCACTCATATACGAACCGAAAGAGCTAAAAAAACGGCAAAGGGCAAGTTCTAACGCCTCGGGTAAATATGTTTCCCTTACCACACCCTTCAGACTAGAACACAGCAGCGATTATCACTGCTGTTATAAGGCAGAAATAGATGTGGCGTTGGTGCCGCCAGAGTTCAATCACAAAGGGTTCAAAGATTCTAATGTAATACTTGTTAGTTAGTTACAAGAACGCTAATATAAATCGTATATATGTATATGTATTTACGCGTTGAAGCTGGGTGGAGCCGCGGTCTGTGGCTGGCCGGACTGCTGGGCCAGGTTGCCGAACGTCAGTGTGTTCTGAGTCGCTAAGCTCTCGAACGTGGCGTTCGACTGCGTCGGAGTTGTGAAAGCTGTTAAAATTGTATAATTTGATTGATTTGATACTTCGGTACCTTTATCACACCTTTCATCAGCGCTGGTGCATCATGTAGTAGTTACGAGTATGTGTGGTATTTTAAGATAATATTAAATGAATATGCAGTCTATCTACGTCCAGTGTGATATATTAAATGAGTAACTGTCGTCCGCAATAATCTTTGAGAAATCAGTTCCTAATCGGAATATTTTTATGACAAGCAACCTGAAATACCTTATGTAATTGGTACTGCCTCAGTTTAAGAATAGAAAAAAGTACCATTTAACACTTTCAATTTATGATTTCCTGACCTTAATTTTCATTAGGAGACACGATCTGTAGTTGGAAGTTGTTTGTCCATAATTAAGATGAATGACTTACTCGGTGAAGATCCCCCAAACACCTTCCCTGGCGATGTGCTCCCGAAGGCTGTGCCACCGAAGGTAGCACCACTCCCGAAGGTCGCGGAAGTGCCGAAACCACTGCTCGGACTCTTGTTGAAGCCGCTGAAACCGGTATCCGGTTTTGGGGTGTTAAATCTGCCACCATAGAAACGAGTGGAACTTTCTTTTACTAAGCAAGACAGCAAAAATGTATTTTAGAAGTGACGAATAAAATAGCTGCCGCGGTGTGCTATTACGTAGATAGTTCACATAATGAAAATGTTTTATCATACCCGTTCCACCTATCACCAAATACTGGTCCACCACTTCCAAAAGTCATACCACCAGATCCGCCAAAACCGGGAGCTGGAATAAATTTGAATTCATAAAAATATGTATATCGAAAAAAAATTACCAGCACTTCCAGAGATTAGTCCGTTCAAACAAACAAACTCACAATCTCTTTCGCTTTATGGTATTATGTACATGTATGTACAGGATGAATTTTTTTAGTGGATACGTACGTAGAAAAATCCGAAACTATAAGGATGAAATGATGATAGAAGATAGAATACAAAAAGCTATGTGCAGTTAGTGATTTTAGCATTTTTCGATATTTCTTATAGTTTTGGATTTGGCCAATTACACACTCCAAAATGACACACAGCATACCATCATACATTGGTATGTGGATTGTTCGCAAGTAGTTTTATCTTAACACAACACTGGTACGTTTAGGCAGAACTAGGCGTGACTGCTACCTAATGATGTTGATGACAATGTGAGTAGAAGACTCACATGCGCCTTGTTGCGGAGACCCGAATACGGAGGGTTTAGCATCTCCGGTACCGAACGTGGCTTGCTGAGGGCTGCCGAACGGCTGCCCGGTGGACGGCGTGCTGAAACTACCGCCTGTGGTGCCACCGAATATAGACGACGCTTGAGTTGTAGCTGTTTGACCTTAGGAAACATAACAAGTAAATAAAGACAACAATAACATAAGTAACAGAAGACAACAAAGTCACCTATGGGAAAAACTGATGCAATAAATAACACTATTTGTTACATGTCAATAATTTCAAACTGATTCACTGATTCAATAATAACTACCCTAACATAATAACAGTAGTGTTAAGCGCTGTATTCTGGTTTGAAGGGTTTGGTGAGGGAGATATTCTTATCCGAGGCGTTCCAACTTGGTTTTCATGGGTCATCATCCATGGATCATCCATACATAACCAATCTGTGGCCAAACTCCGGTAATGTTTTTTAGGTTCATAGGTGACAGTGAACACTTACCATCAGGTGAACTGTATGCTCGTTTGCTACTTCCATATTATAAAAAAATGGCAGTAAGAGGAAAGTTTTTCTTTCGTGTCGTTCAAGCACACTCGACCATCTAAATGCTAATCCATCTATCACACGACAAAATAGAAAGAACTATGCTCCGCCCAAGTCTAAAATATAGCATCGTTCATAACGAACCTATTATTTCGTCATCAATATATGTAAAATCTATCTACAGCTAATCAAACTTCCCAAAACATGAATTCAACAAATCGTACTTCATGATATACATAATACATAATAGTTATACTGTAGTGTACAGGTTTACAATTGTAAATGGGTACATGTTTATATATATAAAGATATAATATGAGTATTATATTTGAGTATGAGTATATACTGTCGTCTCGGCCATGGCACTGCGCGGGCGCCAGAGGGCGCGTAGAGCGACGGATAGTAATGAACGGACGGTTGCGAGGTGAAGACGTAGTGCGAGGCAAGCGAGCCGATATACATATATATGATACCCGAAAATAAGTATAATTGTGTAATGCTAGTTCGTAGTGTCCACAGGATGAATGTGAACTACAATACCGAACATAATAGTTATACCGAATCCAGTGGAGCCGAAACCAGTATTAGCAGTGTTACTGGCGCCACTCCAGAAGTCGGTGGCCGGTTTCTGGGCGAAGGTGTTCCCTCCACCGAATATACTCGCTGCAGTGGCGCTCGACTGGCCAAATGTTGACTTCCCGCCGAATACGTTCGTGTTGCTGCTTCCGAACACTGACCCGGAAGGACTGTGAAAAAAAATAGATTTTGACTATTAGATTCTTCGATATTGTTCGGACGCTAAGGCTTGCAAAGGGATTGAATTGCAACACTACGTTTCGTGGTAAAAACACTGGTGCGGTAGATGGACCACCAATTAATTCAATTACATATATATTGGATCAGGTTTCATGTTCAAAATTATCGTTTTCTCAAACTATTGAATGAACAATTAAAATACTTCATTACGAATTTTATCGTTATCTAACTTTTTTAAAAAAATATTCATTAAGGGAAACCTAACAATATTCCCCAGTACCAAAATATATTACACAAAATTAAAACTTCTTAAGTTATCATAATACAAGATCTTAAATCACAATTTGATTATAATATATTAAGCTTAATAGCTTACAACCGGCGTAAATAGTTTTTATTCACGTGGTGCGGGGTTTCAGAATATATTTCTTATTCAATTTCAATGTAAATTATATCAATTATATTATCTTACCTGCCCCCAAATATACTGCCTCCACTCCCCTGATTCGATGCAGTAGTGGTTGAAATACTTGCAGCCGCGAACAAATTAGTTTCCGCTCCTCCGAAGGGCGATGTGCTTTGAGCAGTCGTTGTAGGAGTTCCGAATACTGACGCTTGGGTTGAAGGAGTAGGTGTACCGAATACAGATGCTTGTGTAGTTGTCGTTGTAGTTCCGAAAACGGACGCCTGAGTGGACGCAGCACCGAATACAGACGCTTGGGTTGTCGGCGTTGTCGTTCCGAATATAGACGCTTGTGTAGACGTTGGTGTACCGAAAACAGAGGCTTGAGTTGTCGCTGTGCCGAATACGGAACTGGACGCTTGTGTAGTCGTAGTTCCGAACACAGAGGCTTGTGTCGACGGTGTTGTGGATGTACCGAATACCGACGCTTGTGTAGCCGTTGCACCGAAAACTGATTTCTGGCTTGTCGGCGCAGCAGTTCCGAATACCGATG
The DNA here is from genome assembly GCA_018250635.1 of Telegonus apastus. Classification (NCBI taxonomy): domain Eukaryota; kingdom Metazoa; phylum Arthropoda; class Insecta; order Lepidoptera; family Hesperiidae; genus Telegonus; species Telegonus apastus. The sequence continues at coordinate 5,869 of DWNY01001607.1, forward strand.
ATTGGGTTGTTGAAGCAGCGAATACAGATCCTTGGGTCGTAGCCGTGGCTGTTCCGAAAATACTTTGAGTGGTTGTTGTCGGCCCGAATGGAGCCTTAGACATAGCAGCGCTGAATACGCTTTGCGCCGAAGATGTACTCCCAAATACTGATGAGGTTGCTGTACCTGTTCCGAATACGCTTTGAGTTGTTGTGGCAGCAGTTGATGTAGCGAATATAGATTGTGTAGTGTTTTCAGTTTTAAATGCTGATGCGTTCGCTGAAGCGAACACTGATGATGGTGTGCTAGTTGTCGCAAACGCAGATGGTGATTTTTCTGTAGGCGTTGTCGTTATTTCAGTTTCGGAAGATGTTGTTGGCGTACCAAATATTGCAGGTTTTACGGTGGCCGAAGAAAACACAGATTCTGTAGGTTTACCAAATAATGAGCTCTGGGTAGTTGTAGTTGATGCGAATACTGATCCCTGATTTGATGTTGCACTAAATACGCTTGCTGTAGTCACCGTTGTAGTGAAAAATGACCCAGTCGCTGTTTTTAATTCAGTCGTAGGTTTCTCAGACTCCGTTGTTCCGAAAATGGAAGACGGCGTGGAAAGAGGAGTAATAATTGTTGACTTCGAAATATTTGCTGCTGATCCGAATAATATAGATGGTTGAGTTGCTGCTTGAGGTTTTGAAGCTAAAACAATAAGAATTTATTAAAATATAAATTTTAATACATATTTAATCAACAACAAAGACAATGAGTTACCAATTGACGTTGGTGAAGAGGCATTTGCAGCGCCGAAAATGGAAATTGGCGATGTTTCTCCCGATTTAGTTTTATCTGTAGGTTTTTGAAAATCGACTGCAAGAAGAAATTAAATTAAATGAAAAGGAGATTTCACTAAATCTTAAGTTGAATGTATTGAAAAATGATTAATACCTATGATAACAGGAGACCCAGTTGGCGAAATATTGGGTGCTTTATTAGAAAATTGGAATGAAAACGGCTTAGCGTTATTCTCCTTTTTATCACTCGCAAATGACTGTATTTCGATAGATTTCTCTGGCACATTCTCTTTAGGCGTGTTAGCGTCACTTATTATCGGTGTAATAGTTATTTTAGATGGATCTAGTTTACTGAAATTGAATGTTTTCGTATTACTTTTCAACACATCGGGAACATTTGTTGTTGATGGTTTGAATCCAAATAGATTCGTCATTGGTTTTTCTTCTTTAGGTTTCTCGGCAACCTGGACAGGAGCTGCGTTTTCTGGTTCTCCGGTTTCATTGGAATTTGGACTTCTTACGCCTTGAAGTTGAGGTTGTGCTTTGGGTTCCAGTTTAACATTTGGTTGTTGAAATTTGCTGAATATGCTCACGTTTTGAGCAGAATTGGCTGACGCAAATATTGCCGATGGAGTAGCTGCCGTAGGTGGTTTTGAAACTGCAAAAAGGTGAACGTTTAACATATATATTTTATTACACATTTATATTGTTAGGCTAATTTAATATCTGTAGGTTTTACGATTACAAAAGAATGATATGTTATTAGGTTGCCTGAACTACTCTGTTTGTCGTATGATTGAGAATATTATTATTTGCTGTGTCGTAATAAATTTTGTTAATTTAGTGAGATATATGTTTGTTTTACTGATATAAAAGCCTCCATTATTAAAGGCTAATTATTTATTCAATACCAAAGACAATGCTAATTTTATTTTATTTAAATGAAGGCGCAAAGTGTCACTAAACTTTACAAAAGAAATGTCTTCTCTTATGTGAAATAATTGATAATTTGCAAAACCTTTCTCATTGCAAAAGGAGACCTATTCACATCGTACGGACAGTTTATAAAGTACAAAGATTAAATATTTACTTACAATTAAATGCAGTAGGAGAACAAATATTCTGTCCCATAAAGGTATTGGCATCACTTTTAGGTTCAACATTGGCGTTTGCCTGCGATTTGTTCTGCAACAGGTCTCTGAGGAGGCTCTTTGTGGACGGCGTAATAGTTTTTGCTGTGGAATCGTTCTGATCAGACTTTACGAATGGCATTTGCGGCGACGGTTGTATGGTCGGAGACGGTTCTGGTTCTCCTTTAGGCTCTATAGAAAATGTAAATGGTTAATACTCATACATTTTACATTGGCCGCAAACGATTGTGGATATAGAAACGAGGAATATAAATTTTCAGACCCAGACCAAAAACTAAATTTATCATTCTGGTGTCTGAGCACCCAGGGCTCGAATCTGGATATATTTGCGAGTCGACTGGTAACCATTACCTCACGCGGAATGGCAAGAAAAGTGTAAATTATGACAAATACAAGAACAGACAATCTCATTTGAACTTACAAAATCATTTGTTTTTTAAAGAAAATGACCTTGGAGTCCTCAGTATCAAGTAGAGTATCAAGGTCCTATGGGTAGTATCTTTGTGTCTAGGGTCATAAGGTCAAAGGGCCAATGTACTTACCATCTGTGAACAAGGTTCTAGCAACACTGTTCAAGCCAACCTTCATAGGTTTCAAATCAGGCGTTGGTGTATACACAGGTTTTGGAGACTCTTTTACTATATCTGGTTTTGCCTCCATTTTAATGACCGGTGCTGAAAATAAATATAACTTTATAGAACAGTGATCAAAATTAGATTTTAATTATGTAATTAACAAATCAATAGCTGCAACTTGATAAAATAAAATGGTCACTGCCGCCCATGGACATCAATAACCAACTTAATATACAACAGGGAGTGTCTTTAAAGGCAATCACAAATATGTTGCTACTTCTGCAGACTAAGATGTTCGCTTCATTGTAACCCCTCAACCAGATCTTTTAACGAAAACATGAACTAATTAACGCTAGAAATATGTGTGGTGGTGGTACCGTTTGCGACATTAGACTTTTAATGACATTGTCAGTAAATTTTTTTGGTACTTTATTTATATTGTTTTCTTGTTTTCTTTTTTTATTTCTATTTAATCACCAGTCGAATTAGTTAACTATAATAACGAGCTTGAATATGTCACTCGTTAAACTTAACAAATTGTATATACAGAGTCGGAACTAAATTAATTTAAGTAGTTAGTATATACTTACCCAGTGGCGCCGGTTCCTGTGTCGGCATTTGTATTGATTCGCTTTTGACGGTCATTTCACTCTTCACAGGCTCGACTTTTTCTATTAAACTCTTTTTGTAATTCTTATGCATTGCTGCCAATTGCTGTCTAAGTTCCACGTTAATGGGTTTGACTTTGATCGGCTTATGATTAGAGAGTATATCCCTGAGCGCATCTAGCTTTTGAGATGATAGTATTTGAGTTTCCTTAGTCTTTTCATTGGCTTCTATCTTCATGTTTATAATGTTCTTGGTTAGCTTGGATAAGTCTCTGTAACAAGTTTGTATCTTTGTATCATAATATCATATCATCATAATTAATGTGTATGTCAAGTCAATAATTATATCAATGTTAGAATTACACTAATAAACAAATGATTTGTATATGTAATTAAGCATCTGGTTATGTTAAGTCATATTTCATGAGAACATATCACCATACTTTGTCAGGAGTCTAATAAAAGTAATATATAATTTAAACTGCAGTAACTGTATGTTGATATATCAGTATGTAATAAATCTATCATACATAATATTTTGTACATAATTTTTGTGGTTATACGTCATTAGTTAACTACGAAAAAACATTTGTACATACTTCTTAAAGGGCGTACTCCTCAATATAGACGTGGATTTGAACACGGGTCCCATGTCGCAGTCCTTCAGCGTGTTCTTCAGAGTCTTGAGCACAGCTTGCTGTCTCAGCAGTATCTCCTGTTGCTTCACGAGCGGTTGGTACACGTCGTCCAGTACTGGGCGTATCATGCGTTTGCCTTGCCTGAAATGTAAATAAAATGTAATGTAATATAATGAAACCAAGGTTCATCTCTTATGAAACAAAAATATACGTAATACAGGTTCTACTATAAACAAACTATTATTATGTTCGACGCCGGCGGCACCATCGTCAGACCTATTTATGCCTGGTGTGTTGCGTGCTGCTGTGTTTTGGTTCGAAGGGTGTGATAAGGGATACAAACTTCGACGAGGCTTCCAACTTAGTCCTCGGAGGTAGCTACGAATCTATGGCTGACCTCAGGTAGGACTCTAATCTTATTTGGGGTTGACTAGAGATGTCGGTGTACCATCGGGTGGGCTCCATGCTTGTTTCTTACTTCCATAACATAAAAAAGGTAGAAATGAGTAAGCAGTTAGTCTGATGGTAAGAGGTAACTGCCCATGTAACCAACTTAACACAGAACAGGAATTACATCTGAAGACAATCACAAAATGGATACGTCTTTACTTCTAAGTGATATATTCTGAATGTACCCACTTGTTATCCATATCGTTGGACTTGATCTCGTTCCACTTGATATCGAGTGCCTTCCGCGCCTGGTCGAGTTGGTTCTGCACGTAGTACGCGAGTTTACGCACGCAGTCCACGCGTTTCGCCGTCAACGGGTCCGCTTGAGCCCACTGCGGCAAGTCTTTCGTTCTGTTGGCGATAAAGTTCTCTTGTAAAAGCTATATTTATGTATTATTGTCTTTATATACCAAGTACAGACACGTGCAATGAAATGTAAACACGCCAAGCTTCCAACACCATAACGTTGCAAAATAAAGTACACAAACATTTGTTTAAAAACTATGTAGCCACCAAATTGGTTCAAAAAGAAGTAAATATCCATTTGCTTTTTATCGGAATCCACCTCATAATTCCTTTCAGCATTTATTACTCCGATATGGTCATCTACACACAGTTGAAATAGTCACCTTGTAGAATTGTCGTTGAGATATATTTAATAACTTGATGTAATAATGTACCTCGCATAACTTATTACTTTTTCATGTATATACATTTCTACATCTTGTGTCTTGATACATCTTTCAACATTATTGTAAGATTCAGAAATATAGAAAATTAGGATAAAATTGGCTTATTTTGGATTTAAACATAGCTGCAACCCTTTTTATATCGGACTTTTGGTCACTGGATTCCTCCACATAATTTGGTGAACGGCTGGGGCATACTCTACTATGCTATCCACTATTCTCAAATGGGTTTTGCTAAAAGCCATTGGACCGCTAACGTTTGCTAAAAGTCATTGGACCAGACTTGTTATGAATTTACCAACACTTTGAATACAACAATACTTACTCAGAATGGGACCTTGCTTCAGCGACAACAGCGCACGCCCGAACGAGCTCCAACTTCAGTTGATTGATGGACGTTCGCAGTTCGTCTATCATGCACTCCTTGATCAGCTTGTCCGTGTCCAGCGATGTCACATGATTGTTGGTGTTTATGTTTTGAATGTCCCTGTGCAACTGTGGAAAAAATGGCAGTTACAATTTACATTGATGTTTGGAAGTTACCATTATTCAGCATTTTCCATCTCCCATTCGCTATATTGGCCAATGTATTTTGTGATTTAAGCAATAAACATGGAAATTGCGATCTATCCAGTAATAAATGGTCATTGCAGGTTTTGAGTAATTGTAAAAAGAACAATATCTTACTTCAAGTCATACATCAAGCCACACACATATATTTTTTATAAATAAGTTGCTAACCATGAGGACTGTATATTTATATTTTTCCATTTGTCTACGGTTGTATTAGAACATCATCTAAGATACGAACATAGCAATATAACAGTGCAGTTAGACAAAAACGGAAATGACTGTAGTTTCCACATACAAATCACATAAAATGTAACTAACACATGAATATAATTACCCGAGTCTCAGTTTCTCTAGTCTTTAGGGTAAACTTGTATAGCTCCATTTGAAAGTCATTCACTTCCTTCACAAGCATTTCTGTTAGCTCCTTGTGTATCTTCGCTTTGTTGGCTTTCTCCTGTTCAGACTTCAATGCGGCGGTCACTTCTTCACTCTGTGACGGCGTTTGAGGTTGTGGAGGGGGCGCTGTTGTAGCTGATTCTTGTTGTGGCTGCATAAAACATATTTCATAGAAATCAAACATTAAATACACTAGATAACTAAAAAGTATTAAAAAAACCGACTTGAAAGATATTCATTTTAAATAATTTAAATTAAATCATTGGTTGATTTAAAATACATACAATATTGTATTCTCTATTTTCCTACCCTTTATATTCAAATTTAAATTACAGTAGACAGGAAGCGTACCTTTATAAACAAAAAGAATCATCTAAATAGCATGATAAGAATAGATAAACAAACATAAAATAAACAAAAATTTGCCTTTGATAAATTTCTCCTTTTTTGAGGTGGGTTAAAAACCATAATTTTCAACATATGAAGACTATAAATTTCTAGGACATGCTGCTTAGTATGCAAGAGAATATTACTGAAATAAATTTTTCACATATGTATATCCTGTATAGAAAGGATAAACTTACCTGCTGTTGTTGTATGGGTGCAGGAGGTTTGATATCAGGTTGTTTTTGTTCAAA
>DWNY01001608.1:0-12354 GCA_018250635.1 Telegonus apastus
GCTTGTTATTAGATTTTCTTCAAACATAGAATATTCATAGTTTTTATTATTAGTCCTACAGCTTTCCAAAGTTTTGTGTAGCTTTCCATAGTGTATAGCCTCATATTTGATTGATTTCAGAGGTTGCGGGTTATAGTGTTTGATTTCGAGGTATATTTGCTTGTGGTCAGACATGCTTGATTCGACTATAGCAAGGTGGAAATGATTTTGTTTTATGTTTGAGCATATGTGGTCTAAAATGGTCTTAGTTTGGTTGGTTTCTCGAGTACAGTAGTTTTCATCTATTTTATTAAGTATATCAAAGCCATTTTCTTTAACCACATATTTGTAGTTTAGAACAGGTTTTCCGCAGCTGAGTAGGTCGTAATTGAAGTCACCAAACACTATTGCCCTTTTTCTTTTTTCTAGTTGAATTGAATAATAGTCCAAGAAGTTCTTATGGTTCGTACGTCCAGGTTTGTATATTAGGGCGATGTCTAAACAAAACTTGTCTATGTGGACCCAGAGGTAGTGGTTTTCATCTAAAGACTGTTCTTCGATAAGGTTATGTTTGAGGCTATTGTGAACAAAAATTGAGACACCACCCCCCCTAGTATACTGCCTATAATTATAATAGTGAGTATAATCTATGAGTTGAGTCCTTTTGGCTTCATCTTCGGAATTTATCCATGTTTCAGTGAGGACTATTAGATGGAGAATGGTATTTCCGAAAGATTCAATAATGCATCTAAGTTCGTCTAACTTTCCATGTTTCTTTATGCTGCGAGCATTGGCGTATAGGCATTTTAATGATTTTTTACTTACTGATATATCAGAATATCTATTCACGACTTGGTAGGAGATCGTGTCACCATTTTCATTATTATTATTATTATAGTTGTTGGTCATATTTAGTGAGTGTTTAAGTTTTTTGGCTGTGCGGAAATAATTTTGGGGACACCTTTTACATATTTTATAATAAGATTTGTCTCACCTCTTTCTGAACGAGCTTCGAGTTCCTCTTTAAGGTGTTTCATATAGGCTTGTTGTTTAGGCGTCTGGTCTGAAAAAACTTTGTTGTCATGATTTTTTAGTTTAAAATGGTTTCGCAGTATGTACATAGCTGTCTCTTGAGTTTCAAAACAAACTTTGACTGGACGTTTTTTGTCAGGGTGGTATTTACCTACACGAAAAACTTTTACAGGTTCAGGACAATTTGGGTTTATATTCCTTAATATTTTCCACGAAGAATTTTTGTCTTCCGTTTGCCTCTCTATTTGTTCTGTTGACATTGGTTCGGCTATACCAGATATTAATAGATTTTTCGATCTTAGATTTCGTTCCTTGACTTCGGTAATTATGTTTTCACATGTTTCCATTTTAGTTCCAGTTTTTATGCTTGATGTGTTATTATCATAATCTCGGATACTGGATTCTAATTGTTCAATTCGATTTTGCAAAGAACTGTTAGATTTCTGTATGCTTAAAATGTCGGTCTTAAGTTTATTTTGTTCTTCCGTTAAGTATTCAGTGGTTGATTTTATGTCCCTCAATTGTTCTTTAATCACTGACATGTCTTCGCTAAATTTAGCAAAGTTATCATTTTGTATAGTATTTGTGGATGTTAAGTACGTCATCATTTCTGTCATTTGACTTTGAATTGACGTCATTTGTGTTCGCATTTCTGTGAAATCTTTCCTGAGATCATAAAATTCTTCAGATTCATTCAAAAATTTTCTTTTATTTCGAATAGTGATTTGTGACGTATCACTTGAATCGGATGGATTGCTTTTCTTTGCTAAATTTGGAAAAGAATCACTTCGCGAAACATTCGGGCCACTTCTAGTCGGAGACCTTCGTATGCTCATATTAATCTGCCTTGTACTTACTAATACAGAAGTTAGTAAAGTGCAGCGAGCAGCGGCGTGGGAGAGAGTTAAAAAATAAAGAGCCCGTCTCGTTTCCTCCAGGAGCCCCCCGCGTTGTTCTTGTAGAAGTGATGAGTCGTTTCTCACTTGGATTGTGCAGATAAATCACTGACGTACTACTGTCGTACTTATGGCGATAGTTCTTTGTCAACACTTTATAAATATTTGTAATTAATTAGCAACACGTCCGCTCTGTACGCTCTTTCTCAGAGAAGTTTTCACAGCTGGATACGGGCCCCTTCTCACAACTGGGGGAGGTTTGGAGCGTATTCCACTATGATGCCTCAGTGCGTGTGCAACCGGTTTCGTATGTTTGGCCCATAATGCTATGATGAGGTTTAACGACTGCTATCCAATAATAACGACCGAGATCGGTGGCTTAACGTGTCCTCCGATACATGGAAGCGCGCATCAAATGTCGCCACTAGCGGTCACCCATCCATCGACACCGCTACAACTACGCGCGACATTGCTTAACTTTGATTCAACGCGAATGAAACCGCGGGGCACATATAATATTAATTAAATAAGTTTTCGTTTATGAAACTCAGAGTTTACTGGAATATCGTTGAGAGCACAGCTGTTTACGAGCTTGTTTACCGCGTAAGGATTTAGTGAAACCCATCTCATAACGTCATGTCTCGTATGGCACTATAGTCAATATTCTATTGTTTTTCTAACATCCACCATTTGATGTTAAGAACACTGAAATAAATAATAAACCCCAGATAAGACTTTAGTCTATACGAATAAATAAAATTGAAGTGTCAGTTTGTAGTATCAAAGTAAAAACTTTTTACTAAATGAATATAAAAGTATACACGTTGTCTATAACCAAAATACAATTTAGAATTTTTTTGTCTGTTTGGCTGAAGTAATCTTCTAAACGGCTGGACCAATTTTGACGGGGCTTTCAATAGAAGACAGCTGAAGGTGTAAGACGTAACTTAGGCTACTCTATTAAAAAAAATACAAGCGCGCGCTCCACGCGGATGCGGGCGGCCGTCGCGGGCGAGCGGTAATATCAGTTGCTATTAGGCAGATATATAATTATTTCTTTTTAATTCTTTAACGTGGGTGAAACCGCGGCGATCAGCTAGTCATACATAAGGTCGATTTCACCGACCTTACGGAGGTACGACTCTAATTCATTCTAATTCTCTACGACGCTATTAAGGATATTGAAACGCTTGGGATATATGTATGTATATGTCTCCCTTACCACACCGTTCAAACTATAACGTAGGAACGCTTATCACTGCCGTTATTAGGCACAAATAGGTAAATGAGGCTGTGAATGTTATACAAAATAAAACTTCATTGTAGATTCTAGATTTATAGGTTATCCTAAATAGTTTTATACCACGATCAGTGGTAATAGTGCATAGTTACGCAAAGTCGAAAATTAGTTCAACTATACATTTAAGACTTGATGTGACAGAAACTCGGCGAGCGAAAAGTTTTATGATCTTGTTTACCACTGGCGCGGCGGCGGCGCGAGTTAGGAACTGAAAGCGATTTGATACACAGTAGAAAAAGACGTTGGCTTTGCACACTGTCGTCAACCTATTACTGTCCCATTGCTGGGCCAGGGTCTCCTCTTGGAGTGAGAGAGCTTTTAGGCCTTAGTCCACTGCGCTGGCCAAGTGCGAATTGGTAGATCACACACTTTTGCGAACTTCTTTTTTTAAAGAACTCTCAGGTGTGCAGGTTTCCTCACGATGTTTTCCTTCACCGTTAAAGCAAGTGATAATTAAATTGCACACTGGGTGACTAATAACTATCAAAAAACGGTGAGTGAGACGCATATGAAGGTGGTAGGACCCTTTGTGGTTCGACTACGGTTAGCTCCAATCCGCCACACCTGCTGCCTAATGCCTAACAGCAGTGTTAAAAACTGCTGTCTTTTGTGAAAGGTGTGGCAAAGGCGACATTCTTATCCGAGAGGCAACTTATACGATAAGTGAGTCTCTAGTCCTCATGCGTTTGTGGCCATGCCATTTGTGGTCAACCTCAGGTAGGACTCTCATCTTATTTGGGTCATTATAGGTTACAAAGCCCAGGAAAGGCGTAAATTGCACTGTAAACGAATATTATTATTTCACGAAACAGTCCTACATATCAAATTCATAACGCTTATATAAAACATTAGAACATTCATTTATTTTTATAAAAAAATGCTTTACGGCTAACAAAAACCATAGGTATGTACTGTGAAGCGGAAATATTAAGTGGACGTGTAAAGAAAGCTGCATGCAAGCACATCGTTAATTTATTTGCAAACAGGGTTGGCACTTGAAAGAGTTGATTTTTCAACTGCACAAGAGGCATTAATCAATAAATATTTCTGCCTTATAGCAGTATTCAATGTTGCTGTGTTCCGGTTCAAAGGTGTGGTAAAGTCAGTAAAGTCATACAAGGCGTTCCAGCTTAGTCCTCAGGGATAGCATCGCAACGGTAGCCGATCTCAGACAGCACTTCTAAACTTATCTGGGGTTGATCACAAGTGTCCACGGGCGACAGTGGCCACTAACTATCAGGTGAATTGCAAGTTCATTTACTACTTCTAAATAATAAAAATGCAAATAAGGAATCAGGAGAGCGTTACAAGAATCATATTCTAGGAGGAAACTCATGCCCAGCAAAGCAAAAATGAAGGGTTCACGATGAAATGTCTTATATTACTTCACCATTTCAGCCACCAACTACTAAAAGGATGTGGATAAAATCTTCTTCTCCTCTGCACTTATAGATATCCGAATGAACTCACGGAGCATGTTCACAAAGATTCTGACGCAAACACATGGGGCCGAAGCTGCTGGTTTATTATAACTCACAAGACCGCAGTTATGTGCGGTTCCAATGCCGCTGCGATTGTAAGCGCCCGCAAAAATCCCGAAAATCTTAAAAAAATTGGCCACCAGCAGCGAAAACTACAGACAATCGCATATGCTACGTTTAAAACATTTGATTTTTTAGGTTTTTTTTTTCATATTTTATGCATATTGCAATTTCGCGTCAACGCGCAGACGCGGCTGAATACCGCTCCATGAGTTGTAAGAATTAAGAAAGCGGTAGAACGAATACAGGAATGATTTGACAGCTAAAATTAAAATTTTAAATAACTTATCACCGCAGGCAGTGTCTGTTTGTTTCATTACTTTAATTTTCATAAGCCCCACAACCCTAACTGCTGCAAAGGCCCGAAGGTTTCGATAGAATCTCGCGTGACTCCGAGGTCCGAGTCTAATTTCTTAGAATACATCGCTTGAATGATTCCATTTCCTTCCTTACCGTTTAAGAAATTAGGGTTAATATAGGGATAATAATTTTGTTTCTACAAAATAATCACCCGTATACAATACTCGTATGTCGCGAGATATGCAAGATTATAAGCGAAATTACAAACACTTATCCAAAAGATTTTGGTCCCATTGGCCTTATCCCTTCGCGGTACAGTAAATGTATAAATCATATCGATGTTAAAAAAGTGCTACTAGACTTCACACGATAAAAATCCAGAACCCCTAAGTACGTAAGTTTCCTCATGCTGTTTCCTTCACCGTTAAAACGTTTGTGACGTTAATAGAACCCTTTGTGGTTCATCTCCGTAGGCTCCACCGCCACAACTATTTCTGCCTTATAACAACAGTGTTCAGCGCTGCTGTGCTCCGGTTTGAAGGGTGTGGTGAGGAAGACATACGTTTCCGAAGCTTAGTAACTTAGTTCTTAGGAATAGCAACGCATCTGGTCGACCTCAGGCAGGACTTTTAATTTTATCTGGAAACACAGGTGTCCATGGACGGTAGTGGCCACTTACGATCGAGAGGACTGCAAGCTCATTTGCTACTTCCATAATATAAAAAAGCGAAAGATTCATTCGTCATCCACATCAGGATAGTTTGGGTTGAAGTGGGGTCTGTGGATCGAATCTCGGAATTTTAACAAATTGGCTATCTCTGCTTTATTTAACTCATTACAACGTTCAAATTCAAACACAAGTTTGCGTCAAGAACCACAATACTCGACACAAACTCGACAGCTCCGCTAAATTGAAGCGCGAAGTTTGTAGACCACTTCAACCGAAACATTACAGGAACTAACTCTTGTTCACAAACACACGCATTGTAACGCGTGCATGATATAGATGTACATATTTTGATTTTATGACATCCAAATAGCAAACGCGCATGCAGTCCACTTGATGGTAAGTGACCACTGCCACTTCTCTAGCAACCCCAACTGCCGGATAAAACTAGTCCTACCTGAAGTTGGCCACAAATGCGTTGCTACGCCTGAGGACTAAGTTGGAACGCCTCTAATAGGCATGTCTCCCTTCGAACTAGAACACAGCAACGCTTAGCACTGCTGTTATTAGGCAGGAGGAGCGACGTTGGTGTCGGGTGAATCGAACCACAGAAAGTTCTACCAACTTTAAAATTACCTAGGAGCGTCAGTCAGGAATGTTACATTACATTTGAGTCCTAGTTCGACTGGACATACCGCGCTAGAATATTTTTATCATGAAGCAGGCTGACGTTTCATTGGAAGGTTGTTAAAACGGGCTATGTTACATTCCTAGCGACCGTCAGTCTTCAGGAGATCAAAAATTCTAGTCTCATATTCATATCAAAACAAAATTAATGACTTCGTCCATAACAAATTCACATACTTTTTGTAATACGAATGTCCCGTATTATAAAAAGTATGTGATACTTTTTATTACACGCACGAAATTAAATTTTGTCGACAACATCCTACGACGAGCGAAACAAAACCTGATCAAACCAACTCACGTAGTGTATTAACGACTTATTCGGGAGGCTGCCGGTCCCACACAAAACCACTTTTCGGATACATACGGAATTATATTTAGCATATTTAGCATATTTAGCATATTTATAAATTTTTAATGTTTGCCTATACCTACATATATGTAGTAGGTATGCCCATTTTAGCGTGGTGCAGTTTTTTATAGTTTACCTGATAGTAAGTGGCCACTGCCACCAATGGGCATCTGTAATCAACCCCAGGTAAGATCACAGTCAAACCAGAACACAGCAGCGGTTAACACTATTGTTATTAGGCAGAAATGGGTGTGGTGGTGGTACCGCTGGATTCGAACCACATAGAGTTCTACCATCTTTAAAATTTGTATTTACTCCACCACGCTGCTCCAATGCGAATAAGTTAAGGAAAGTATCATATCTTAACTTTTCGTTTTGAAAGTAGGTAATGGCGTAAAAGGTGGCAAATAAAGTAGAAAACAAAATGGCGTAGAAAGGTAGGCTTCGTCGCCTGAAACCGTAAAATGTCGTTACGATTCGTTAGCCTCACTGGCTGTGTTTTGGCGCATTCGTAAGCAATAGGCAATTGAGTACCCTTATTTTTAGGGGTCCGTGCCTTATGGGTGTGAAACGAACCCTATTACTAATGCTCTGCTGTCGGTCCGCCTGTCGCATGAGTATAACTCTTTAACAGTAATAGCAAGACAAAAAATTTACAGTTGTATTAAAATCAATAAAGATCGCACAGGAACCTCTTTTTGGGCGTTTTTTAGTTTGTGTTATCTTTTATGCCGTATTAGTTCTAGTTAAAATCGGCGAATTATTTTGTAAGCTATTTTTGCACGAGCGTAATAATGGCATCGTAATACAATAATTGAACGATAATTAATAACCAGACATTTTATTACATAGTAGCAATAAACCAGACATGAACATGTATGATCCAAGTCTACTGTGGTCAAGCCATTTCCCTCCCGCTGGCTCCCGCTAGGCAAGGGTCTCCTTTCAGAGTGAGAGGGGCAATGGGCCGAACTCTACCAAGCTAACCAAGTGCGAATGGGTGTATTTTCTATACCTTCGAGAACTTTTACAAAACTCTCACATGCAGGTCACTGTATTTTCCTTCACCGTTAAAGCAAGTGATTATTAATTTCTTATTTGTCTTACATGTCAAAAGTCAATCAAAGCGAGATCGTGTCAGTGAGAAACGGGATGAAAATTGCCTATGAACGCTTTGACCTCATAGAGGTACTATAACGCGATACTATAGTGCGAGTGTCCGACAAATAATAAGAGAGGGAATATCAGAGACACCTTACTCATCATGCGAAATTACATGCGAAAAAGAGAGGCAGATAGGTAGCCTCATTTGCCCTCTCTTTCTTTTTGATGGATACATTTTAAGCTGGCTCCCCTACTCTACTATTATAATACCTCTATGGTTGAGCTTGACTTGTACTTGTGACTTCAATCTAAAACCTATATTTTTAATCTCTTTGTACGGAACGCTTCGTTTGCGAGCTTGATTCGCACTAGCAAAATATTTTACCGCTATTCCCTAGGCTCGCCACGCTCTCAATATAAGAATTTAGATGTCTCTTCTGAATATAGCTATAGATCTGTCTTTGTAGAAACGTAAACTTTCACGGCAGCTAACTAACCCATTGGTTTTATATCAGCATGAAGCCTTTTTTATGAGTCTTGAGACCCTATTTATCTTTACTAATAGACCCAAAATCATTAATCGAAATTCGACCAGAATTAAAAATAAAGTATACGTACCATACAAAATATTATCCCTTATATGTATTTTTCTTCCGAGCATTAGGAAAATGTGCGTTATGGGGAAAATGAGGTTTAATTTGCTAAGCTGCATTTAAAAGAAATAACGTATTTTGGACATAGACATCGGAAATAGTTGACCATTGGTTATCAGTAAACAATGAGTTGGTTATTTGTAACAGTTATTATACTTAAATATTATCCCTTCTCGCTCCTTCTCTACTTGAACTTTCACGTATGCCTAATCTCATACTCCTCTGTGCTTGCAGTACTCGAAAAATGGTTCCACATTTCGCTTCACCTACTAATAAATATATATTTTTTTGATCAAGAATAACAGAAAAGTGCGGGCCCCATTGCGGTTCAATAAACTAAGCAGCAAAACGGCAAAACTACCATTTCTTGTATGAGAACCCTTTCCTCCCTTATTTTTACTTTTTATTTTTACCCGACTGTCATCAGTATTTGCTGTTAAAGCGGCCATACTACAAATATTAGGGCCCCAACTCACGTCTTACTCCTTACGTACGGAATACTAGAAACAGATTATTCTATTCTGTACAGGTTAACAATTGCAAGTGAGTATACATTCGTATATGTAAGGATGTATACATGAGTGTCATGTATGAGTACATAAGTAGATCCTGTCGTCTCAGCCAAAGCACTGCGCAAGAGGGCGCGGAAAACGGCGGGGAGTAAAGGACCGGCGGTCGCCAGGTGAAGACGTGCAGCAAGCGAGCCGATATATAAAAATCAAAATGAAACATATTTTGTTCAAAGTAGTTTCTTACAGAATTCATTTTGAACGTCAATGATATGAATCTATCGCCACTTTGCAAGATGTTTCGTTATGGAGAAGAAGCGGCGAAAGGAACTCCATAGCACACATCTTTTCAAAAAGTTTCATGTTACAATTTTAATTTAATCTTAAAGCATGTGGAGCTAAAGGCGCTTAAAACCACATAGTATCATCGGACAAGTAATAATTTGTTCTATAGTACACTTTTCTTCATAGCGTTTGTTTAATGACTTGTAATATGAAGCTATATATAAATAGTTATATATGATACCCGAAGCTAAGTATAATTACCTAATGCTAGTTCGTAGTGTCTACAGGAAGAATATTAACACAACATTATCCTTTCCATATTACATACGATGGAACTCCTGTCCAAAAGTTCTTGCTTCTAGATCTAGTGTCTTTCAGCCAAAGGTTTTTAGGTTTTTCGCCAAATTGGTTACGAGTTGACCGAACGAGTTACCTCGTGAAATTGGATTCAGTTAACAAGCGCCACTTAGCTAGTAGCTACTAGCGTTTGTTAACTAAATTCGATTGACTTCCGGCAAATGATTCTGAAAGTTCCGAAGCAGTGATTGGTAAAGCGGTTTGAAACTTCCTCGTCTCCGGCCTCAATCGGGAGATCCGAGGTTCGAGGCTCTCAGGTAGTTCGTTAAAAAGTTCCCACTGTTGTGTGAGACTTACTCATCCGCACTTGGCCAGCGCGGTGGACTATGAGCCAAACCTTTCAATCAGTTTAGTAAGGAAGATATACTTATCCGAAACGTTCCGAGCTTACTCCTCTGACTACCATTCCAACTTAATCCCCGACTTCAGGTAGGACTCTAATCATATTTGAGAGTAACTGTCTCCCGTGGTTCAAAAGTATAACATGGGGACTGCACGCACTTGGATCGCGCGCTAATACTTTTTTTCCAAAATTTAACTAGCCTAAGTAACGCCTTAGACCGCCAGCTAAATTCCAGTGAAAGTCCCGTCAAAATCAGTCCACCCGTTTAGAAGATAACCTCAGCTAAATAGACATACAATTTTTTTTTATTATATTTATGTTATAGGTACCGTGTATACTTTTATATGAATTTAGTAAAACGTTATTCTTTTGACATTACAAACAAACACTTCAATTTTGTTGTGATAACTTCCATGGAAAGAGACGGCAGTGACAATTTACCATCAACAAAATATATGTTTCTACTTCATTATTTAAAATATCGTAGAGGAAACTCCTGCCCAGCTGTGGGACTGTAACGGGTTGATCACAACTGAATCGCAATATTGAAAAACTTTTACAACCTTTAAATAGAAAACTCAGTGGTCGTGTTTAGTTAGTTTTATTGTGACGTCACAAAATGAATTATCTCGGCAGCTGGAACCATTAATAACTTTTGAAAACTTAGTTTTGAAATATTACTTCTCGTTCTTCTGCAGTTCTAGTTTTAACTCTCTTGTTTTTCGTATATTTTTACAATAAACTAACCGCTACTTCAAACTAATGGGCCAAGCTTGATCAAAAACCAACTATCTTTTGTTTTCATGTGCACAAAGAATCACAGATGGAAGCACAATACAGAGATTAATCGTAATTAAATGATATTGTTTATGATATCTTTCAACAGTTATAATTAAGAGTTTTTATCGTTACAATGACGCAAAAACATGTACAAAGAATAAGTATACACAATGTTGGAATATTAAATATACAGTTCGTGCCTTATTATATTCCAACGCGTAAGATAATTTTATTATTAGTCAGACATAATAGGTATATGACTTTATAACGTACAACGCTAATTAAAACATACTGAAAGCTGTATTTAAATATGCACTTATGTTTTATTTTTTGTTAAAATGCATATAGCAATATATTAACGTATAGGTACTTATATTTTAGCAAATTAATTAATAATTAATTTGATTTGTTATAAATTGATGTGACTAGTGCCGCCACAGCCAAACCACAAAAAATTTAACACCTTTCATACTGTTAATATTATTTTAACATCCAATAAGTCCGTCTCACAAAATTCCTTCTCTTTGTGAAGGCGACTCGTAGGCTACCTCGCGCAATCCATCATCTCCGCTGCGTAGCCCATCGATTTGTCAGGACAGATCCTGGATAATGCTGCGTTGTAAATGTCCCCGGGTTACGTGGCTAATGGAGCCGCTTTACATATTTTAAGGGGAACGTAAAAACGCAACGTAAAATTGGATATTAGACTACACGAAAGGGTATCGAAATGGCAATAAATCACTGCAAAATCGAAAGATACTTGCAATGAATTTCCTGTATCGTAAATGTCCCCGGATTATGAGGTTAATTGAGCCTATGGACATATTTCAGTGTAAGGAAAAATATATATATTACACAAGACAAAAGGGTTATCAAAATGGCAATAAATTACGGTAAAATTCAAAGATCCTCTCAATTAATTTCATTTTTCCTTACGATAGAATTTAGTTGACGGTTTAAGGCAGTACGTACTATAAATATGTTTTCAATTAAACATACTTTCTTACTATTTTGAAGCCAATGCTAGTTGTATGTTGCTATTCGTTGCACCAATTTTAATAAATGTGTGGTTATTAATTCTATAAGAATAGCTGTTATGAACGCGTATAAAATTATTAAGCACATATGACTTACCGATTCCCTCTACACAGCAGACTTCAGCATTAATGAACTTTGAATGACATGAGACTTTTCAAGAAGAGGGGTGCTAAATTAAATCTTATTCAAACCGGCGATGCAGACATCTTTGGTGTTGCAAATGTCCATAGACAGCGACTGTTCCCCATCAGGTAGCCCGTCTGCTTTTTTACTACGTATGAGTATAAAATAAAAATTTACCATTTCTAACGACCTTTTCAAATTAACAGTATGTTTTTTATAAAGATTACGTAGAATTGAATTAGAGATATGAGGTGGATACCGTCAGTTTTATCAATAAGCGAGATCTGACAGAAAGATAAAAAGCTATATTCGAATATCAGAGTTCATTGTACAGTCATACTTGGCGTTCTTTATTTAGGTTCCGTGAACGAATCGCGTACAGATCCGTATGATTATTTTTTAATAAAC
>DWNY01001609.1:0-12354 GCA_018250635.1 Telegonus apastus
ACCGTTTTCCTTTATGTATTACATAGTTTTTTGATAAACTTTTATGGTATATATTATACGTTTCTCAATCATTATTACTATTTGGATATGATTGTTTATTAAAAGAAATGTAAAGGGAAACGTTTAATATAACTACGTAAGCGTATATTATAAGCGTTAATTGCAGTATACCTTCAGCAGATGGCAGCACGATCTTCTCATTAGTGTCGACATCGCGAAGGCAGCTGGTGTTGAAACCCTCGAGCTGGCTCTTGAGGTCCGTAGCCACCTTGGGCAGGTCCTTCAGGGCAGGGGTATCGCTAACGGAGCAGGCCATTTTTGGGGTTCTGAAATCAAGAGGATATCAATTTAATATTTCTATAATAGTTTAGATACATAAAATATTATTCCGTCTAACCACGTGGATAGAAACTTATAAATGGCAACTGGAAATCACTGCAGGTCACAGACTTGACTTGGTTGGGAACCATGTGAAGAAGGTAAAATTTTACTTTGTCCATCACGAGTTGATTTCATTCAATCTTTTTTTAAACTACGACTACTATATTATTGTCTTTTATCTACCTTCATTCAAATAGTTTTTGATGTTTTTATTAAGTAGCCTTAAGGTCACAACAGGAGAATGGTGAAAAATTCTACAGCTGCTCAAATGAAAGTCTGAAAAGAATCTTAATAATAGTAGCTCCTTCTTTGATAAAAAAATTATGAAGGTAGCTGAGAAACGCGTTTTATCAGTCTGATTGTGCCTGAAGATGTCCTTAGTAAAGGACTCTCATGTGAAATGCCTCTTATGTTGAGCATGACGCCTAGTTTGGAACGTTGCCAGAATTAAAATCATTTTCCCCGATTACGCCGAAAGGAACTCAACGTGTATTTTTTTTGTTAAAACATATAGTTTTTTCATTAGTTGGGCAGAGGCATCTTTTATTGTATTCTACTTTTAGAAGTAGAAAATATATGTAATAACTTAATGTTAATTAAATCAGCCATCATCATTGATGAAATGGTCAAAAGAACGAAAAGAACATGTCAGAAAATAACGGCCTGATAACATGTAGATAAAATTATGTAGGTTTATAATAAAAATATTTTGTACGTTTTTATTACAAAAAGTATTTAGATACAACAACGTATAATCCTTTAATGCCTTTAATCCTTTCTCGTATTAACAATAACAATGTCGTAAAGAAATAAGAATGAAGATACAGTTTCTGAACATAAAAATGTTGAAGAAAGGAAATCTGGCCAAAGCAATAATTTTATTGTTTCGAACTAGGGCTGTAAGTAGCAATTACGAGGAACATTTGTACAGAACAGATAAGCACGCAAGCGGCCATTGGCATGTCCTAGTGATGTGTAATCTTTGACTTTCGTACAAAGAAATGGTTGAGTCATAGTTTTCGATGAGACATCGGCTAATCGTGTGTAAACACATTAACTTGCCTACAAATTGATACATAAGTTAGTTTGGGTCGCGTTACAATCATCGAGATACTATTTACTAAGGTAAATGTACTTTAGTACATAGTATCTCACTGAGTACAATAAAACATTTTCTACAGTAATTTGGTTCTTAACGCTTTGATAGATATAAAAAATAAATTTTAATAGCAACTAATTTGGTTAATGTTTTTGTATTCACTCACAAATTTTCTATTACAATATTTTTGTTTATACTATTACAAGATCTGAACAACACTTGAAATGAAAGGATACAGTAAGATGTCTTAGGATTTCTTTGTACACCGATATTTCTAACAAACACTATAATATATTCTGTCATTTTAGCGTGTACCATATAGGTATTTAATAAAATGTGTAACCTAACATCATTGTTTTACAAAATAAGTATAACTGTATTCGAGCCACCGACACCAGAGCCTGAGTCACACTCCATACTAACATGCTAACAGGCAAACGTTACGTGACCTGTGTGTTGTGGTTTGTTTACTCCGGTGGCAGTTATATCTTAAGGATTTTTATTTAATAGAAGTGACAAAAGGAATAATTATAATAAGTGGTTCTAGATGCCTATGGATACTGGACATCTGAAAACAAATTAAAAAATCCTATTGATGCCATTTATCAACTGAGAACTAAATTGACTGAGAAGGAATTTAACTTACAGCTTAAAAATAATATTAATATCGAATTTATTTTACTAGGTATCCTTACAAGTAATGTTTATAATGAAAAATCAGTATCGTTACAAAATTAGCAATAGAAGCCTTTAAATAAGAAAGTAAATGCATAAGACTTTGATTAGTTGTATACTTATAATCAAAACCATAAGATTTGTAAGATTAGAGGAACTAAACATAATATATTAAAATTTGGTGTCGCTGATCTTACAGCAGAGTATAGTTTATTACTTAATATTAATTAGAAAATACACCCATGATTAGACACATTATTATATAACATAATGCAACAAAATAAAAATAAATTGGCTTTATCTACAAACAAATTAAGAATTTAAATCTTTTAAAAGTAATAAAACGCAATCCTCGTATATATTAGTAGATATATGAATAATTCATAGTGATGTGCGTAGTGCGTGACGCAGATTATCGATATTGTTATATGTAAAACGTCAGATATTATTAAAGTCTAAGGAATTTATATGTTACATTAAACTGTTTATAATGCAATATTACAATATAATTGACTGAAATGGAATACTTCACTTGTGATGCTTTGTTAACCTAGATGTTCTTTATTCAAATTTAAGTTTGCCACGACATTTTTTCAAATTAGCTACTTATTTCATTGTTTGAAATTTAATATAGTGCCACACTTATGAAAGTTTTTTTGGTAAGTGGCCACTGCCGCCCATTGACATGTGTAATCAACCTCAGTTAAGATCACAGTCCTACATGACGTCCACGGAAGCGTTGCTATCCCTGAGGACTAAGTTGGAACGACTTGAATAAGTATATCTCCCTTACCACATCCTTCAAACCAGAACACATCAGCAATTAACACTGCTGTTATAAGGCAGAAATAGGTGTGGCGGTGGTGCCGCCAGAGTCGAAACACAAAGGGTTCTACCACCTTAAAATTAACCTTAACTTAAAATTGCAAAAACCAACTTTGAAATGACTCGACAAATGTACATTTTGTCACAAAATATTACAAGTTGCTAGGCGAAAAAGTAGTTTTTTTATAAACAGCTAGAATAGCGAGCCCAAGCACAATCGCAGACGGTTAGTGCAAACATGCGCGGCATACGAAATTCGACGGACATTGTTGTCGGCAGCGTACTATGTATGTTTACTAAATCGGAATACATCCTGTGGGGAGGGAAACAATCTTTTGTTCGGTAGATGTGGCAGCCGGGGTGGATTTAGTTTTAAAAGTAATCAACCTTTTCAGCCCACTGCTTTTTCTGTTGCCTTTTGTGGAGACTAAATAATAGTGACTATACGGACATATTAATCATTGTTACGTTTCCAGATCCACGTTTGTTTTTTTTAAGGTTTTACAGACAGTAGTTGATTTAAAAGGATTGCAAACTGATATTAATAAGTTTGCAAATCAACGTTCTCGTAACTATGACATTGTAACAGTAAAAATTTAGAAGAGTTAAAATCTTAAACATAACTTAAAATTCTCGTATTGATGTCAAAAATGTCATCGTGTATACAATATACTTTCTGGTCACAACATCGAAAAAAATTCAAAGTATTATTTTGATAAAGCCATCAACAGCATTCATGAAATGCAGCGCATTCTTGCGTTGATTCCTCTGGCAGTTTCGTCGCATTTAAAATTATAAACGACATCCGTTTGTACGCAATGGCTATAAATTGCGCTGTTATCAGAAACAAGACGCTAAATTCACATTACTCAATTTAAAAGTACATGAATCAAATTAATTGACAGTATGTGCCAGCGTGTATTTAATTTTATAGCAGGGATGCTCTCTGGAGAAATCGATGATGATATATTATATGCCTCAACGAATTGACATACACGCAATAATTCTTGCTGACGCCATAAATAAAATTGGTAAATTAATTTATACTAAGTTATCTGCAATACTTTGCAAAACCGTTTGTTGGCCTTTTTGTGGTGACAACCAGACGTATCTCGCTATTTATATTTACTGCTGCAATTCATATTGTTATGTAAAAGTTCTCTGCATTTTTGTTATATGAGCTGATATATGCTGAATGCATGTATGTCATTATACTTGTTGCGATAAGAAGAAGCCCGCATAACGAGTTCTGAGGGTGTTGGCTATGCATACAACCTGTTTGTCATGAAACATCGACGATGTTAAACGCAATTATTGTGTAATACTCGTCTCACTTCATAACATCAAAACTGCTAAAAACTAAGTATTGTTTTATTAACATCTATTATCATAACTGGTTTTTAAAAATGACTTCATACATTTGTTTGCTCACACATTTTCCAAATAAAAAATATTCACACATACATTAAGTAAAGCGTAGTTTGAAAACATACAAACATTTACCAACTGGAAATTGGAATTATGAACGGATCGTCCTTAAATAGACGACCTTCGGTGGAGTCAGCCGTCTGGAAGCCAAATAATTTGAGATATATTTGGATTTTCATTTTATTTCCGACAACTCTTGAAGTCATTAGAAAACAGCTACAAACTCTTTGTAACCCAGAAACTTCAGAAACTGTATGATCTATGGAAACCACAGATCGAAGTATTTATTTGAAACATGCATTAGTCACATAGTTCCAGCAGTAAGTGCTGAATTCTATGAACATCTTTAACTGCAAGTAAGAGTCCTCCACAAATATTTCGAATGCCGACCAACTGATTACACATCTTGATCTTTTAACATCTATGCACACTTGCTGTTTTCTGGGCATATAATGAACTACTACATTGATATTCTATTTCTGTGAATTAGGTCTTACGATTATATTAGTTTCGCGGTTGGCGCGGGAGTATCTCGTTACTACCGCACTAGCGTCGTGGTCTGCTGGCTACTCTGTGCAGATTGTGTTCTCAATTAAAATTGGAGGTGGAGACAAGTGGAACGGAACCTAGCTATCTTAAATGCCTGTACGTTACATATCTTAGCAAAGAATCACACCATTAAGACTTCACTTACTATTATTAATGTCACAAAAACAATAGGTATAAAATTCATGCTTCATCCTATCTATAAATTTCGAGCACCTACAAAACATCCCACAACAATAGCCAATGATGCGTTAAGATCCTTATTATATAACGATGCAAGCGTATAGTTAATTGGTTAAATTCATCGCATATCGAACAGACTTTGAAAAACCATTGGCGTGTTGCAATTTCATAAAAAGCGTTTCACACTTTCCAATTTTCCGAATAGTTTTTGCGGAACCAATAATAAAGCTGTAACATGCAATATCCTACTTCAATAAGAAAAATGGACTGAAACAGTTTAATGTACGAGTAATATTCAAAAGCATTTTACGCTCATTTCTACATTTCGTAGTTTCTTTTATTTTTGCAATCGCAAATTTGTGCAGTTATTACAAGGCTTGGTTTAATATATAGAGTTAAGAGATCAAATACCTAATAATATCGACTAACCACAAATAAAGAATGTGTATTCGTCATGCCGAAGCCGTTTTTATATTTGGGAAATCCTTAGTCATAATATAAGGATGTATATCGACACATGACGTTATACTCACAACACTTTTTATAATGATTAACAACTGAGGAACATCGAAATGTTATTTACGAATCGAATGTTACAGAATTACAGTACTCACTAGTGGTTTATTTAATAAATAAATATTAGAGAAACTTCTTGCTAACAATATTATTTGCTAGCAAATCAAAAGTAATGCAGCTATATGTATTAAAAATGTACAATAAACAAGAGTATAAAACGCTAATGTATGTGTAAATTCTATGTCAACACTATTAAGTGATGATTTCTTTAATACAAAATAACAACTCTGTAACCAATGTCTCAATAACCTAAAACCAAAACAATTTTTTATGCAACCTGGCATCATAGCAGACAATACTAAAGCAATTTTGTCACAATGGCAACCATCTGTTGTGCCTAAATAAAATCAACGGCCCATTGTAGATTAATTCAACAACGTTAACGGTACGTGTCATGTCATGGCTCCTTTCCATACCCTTTTATGGTAAAGAAACGAACGAGAACGCAAGCGCTTAAGACTGGTTGAAAAAATCATGTAATGAAAAAATATCAACAAGCGCGCCATATGGTCGTAAAACTGTCCGCGGCAGTGGCAACACTGGATCCTTGATATGATCAAATAAAGCACTCTTTATACTGCTTTGTCAGTTAATTACTTAATGGAAGACATACAAAGGTTGAGTCACCAATGTTTAAAAATTGCATCTGTGCATTAATTTTCACTTGGTTTTAACTTCCGAATTGAACTAATTGCCATTTTTAATCGATCGATCAGTCAGTAAATAATGCTTCAAATGGCTGATTTTCTGCAAATATTTACTCATTACCTATTCGCTGAATTCGTTGTTACGATTTGCGTAATACCTAAGTATTACAAATGTATTTACATAGGCGTTTTAATTTTCAATCTTGTATAGACAGCTGCTTGAGTGCTTATTTGCAAATGTAATAAATATAACTACATGTACTACTTTTTATACAATGTGACATAGTGGAAAGATATTTCGCATTCCAGATGAACTCTTATCAATCGATGGTGTATGAAAAATAAAAATAAATTCGCGATTTTTTCGGATCGATGTTCGCGGCTCGCTGTGTAATGGCGTCGGCAGAGGGGAGCGTACACTGAACCGGTGACTCACCAACCAAACCTCGCGTCGAGCTGCTAGGGCTGTCGACTTTTGAAATACGGGTCTGACAAACATTAAGTCGTATTTTTATATATTATTTCAATTGCAGGATTCAGAGCCTTGCAATAGCAGACGGTAGAAAATTTTATACGCATTAAAAACAAGGGAGGAAGCGCCAATTAATTGACAGCACTGAAAGAAAGATCTTTTACATTTTTTTCAAACACTAATCTAAATGTTAGAACTTTTTGGGCCTTCGATCATGGAGAGAAACGGACTTTATATGGTTTAAAGTGTAAAGTTTATAAACCGTATCCTATATACCTTCTTACCGTAGTATGGATCCCTAATTTAATAATGACCTAAACCCATCATAGTAAACCAGTTCATTCATCAACGGCCAGGGTCAAACGCGTCGACAGCCCTCAGCACTGCCGTCACCGTAGAAAGTTAAAGTTATTAAAATTTCACCGTAAGCAGATCACCGGCCTCGACACGTACCGTTTTGCTGATTAAACATAAACACCTATTCATTACCGGTGTTTGTCTGCGGCCTTACGACCCAATAATACTCATGATAATAGCATTTTTTACTAAAACAAAAACAACGCATGTGTGACAAATTTTAAAACATCATTACCTCTTCATGGGAACTTCTTGAGTCCGGGGGGGGCGTTGGTTGCTCCGGAGTCGAAGCACCCAAGAACACACCTACGTTTATCTCGTAACAATAGACTAAATCTGGTTTGTAGAGTGTATTAAGAAAAAAACATACGAGGTTATACAGATGCCCATGGGTAGTATTCACTCACCTTTAGAAAGACTGTTTGCTTGTTTCTTAGCAAAGTTCTATTTCATTCAAATCATTCAATCATTGTATTTTATAAAAAGTAACAGCACGCCAGTATGCGTCGTGTTTTAAATTAAAAAAATACGCAAAAAGTAATTTCCATTTAAGTTCAATTTGTAAAGAATTAATTTAGGCAATGTTTAATGCTTAACATGCGTTTAAAAACGCGGAATACATTGTTTATACTGTTTGAATGGTACTTATTACCTGAAATTATCAAATAAATCCGATATTAAATGATCTTTTTGTAATTTGTGATTGGCACACACGATTTTTTGCTAAACATTTCGTGCATTTACCAATGTTCGTGACATTTTATGAATGTTTACATAAAATTATGTAAACGCAATTAATGAATACATAATAATGCGTATTTGATGAACAATCTGTAAATGATTGTTATATATTTAACCCGATTACTAAAGCTACATCGACATTATTATGAGGTCCTAAAATCCGATAAAAAGATATGAAATAAAACTTTTTTGTTCACATAAATATTTTACGGCGATACGATACGATAAGCCTAGGGGCTTTAACTTGGCCGGTTTATATTTAGTCTTAACAAAATATTAGATCGAAAAAATGAGTAGTATTTGCCAAATGGTGGCAAACGTACGGGGCTGACTAGGGAGTATGGATTTAGCAGATTTATTTCAGCGTATTTTCACCCCTACAAAAATTTACCCTTCCACATAAACGTAGGAAATACGAATATAGTACTTATTCGTATGATTTCTTCAGTGTAAAACAGTATAAGTATAAGATGATAACAAAATCGTATCGAACTCTAGTTTTACATTTACGAGACAAGCAAATTACAGAATATATTCGTTACAAGTAACTAAGATGAAAGCTTCAATTTTTATATGATTATTTCTCTTTCCTATTTGTTGTTTTACTCATTAGTAATAACTTTCCAAAAAATAAGTAGATACCGGAACACGCAATTGAATTTTGTGAACAAAAAGATATGCTTCAGATATTTCAGTAAGTTTTTCTAGTAATTATCTTGTTAAAATGATTCTGTTCCTTTCAGGCGCCGTTACTTCCTTACGGTGTTATAGTTAGTTAAATAAGAAAACAAAAATCTATTCAGACTTTTGTTTAAATTAAATAAAATTTTGCAAATTCGACAAGAAGCGCTACAAAAATATCCTCCATCCATCTGAGTATCCATGACGTCGACTTTTGACAATTAAATACTTAATTACTTTCAAAGTCATGCGTGAAAAGCATCGAAGGGGTGAAAAGTGAGCACAACCCTTTCCAATTTATATTTCGTAGAAGCTTTGCCCTTCCCCTCTTGACTTTACTAGGTATAAATATAGCAATTTTTTTTTAAAAACGTTTTATGACACAGGTGAAGAAAATTCTTTAAATGTTTTATATTTTTACGTAAATTTTGGCAAATATAATTTTACTACAATACCTTTCTAGTCTGTATCAGAAGTTAAAATGTCCAATATATTCTGAGTAAATATGTTGCTATATACTTTATAGGTAATAGAAGCAACAAACTAACCGTGTAATCAATCGCAAATAAAATAGATTCCTGACTGACATTCATCACCGAAACGTCCCTAGTCCTAAAGACAAGTGGTATTTTAGAGGCTGTCCCTCCGTGTCGCCTGGGCCGCTTATTGCTTATTAAATTCATACAATACATGAAAATGCTATCCTTCTGAGCTTTCTCAGAGCTACATGTCTATTGATATGCTTAATATTCTTGAAGTCTACAACGAACTTGCGTTTGAAGAGTGCGCTGCACACGAAGGCCCGGCCTTGAATCTAATAATACCACACATTCCTGAATCCTGCGACATCTGTTTAGATCGCAACCTTGCTTAGTACTAGGCCAGCTAGCTAGGACGTAGGTACTGTCCTACGTATGGCACACAAGGTGAGTGAGACCGTGTGTACTCCATGTATAGACGTCTGGGAATCGGGTTGCATGGAATTGCAAATCTGACCTTTGCTACATGAAATATTGGCTTGACTAACACGACATAAGAAATCTGAAAATAACCATTTTCTACGTTAAAACCACAAATTATCATCAGTTGATAGAAGCCTATGTCGAATAGTTTGTCTAGCAGATTGTTGTACAAATGAGTGGAGATGGATTTTTAAAAATTCTTTAACTGAACTATGGTTATCAGATCCAGGTGTTAGGTAGGTACCTTTTTCAATTTAACTTTATCTGGCAACTATGTGATATGCCGCTTACTGAGTGGTTCCATATCTTTTTGCCAATATCCAAAGTCAATTTTATACTGTGATGATCAAAAAACACATTTTTATCAGTGAAGTATCAATATTACGATAATATTTATAAATGATAATTATCTATCTATCTAAATATAATATAATTTGTTGCCTAATAGTCTGCGCCAAATATTTTATACGCAATATTTTCTCATGAATGCTTAATCTACAGACGTCTTAGCAAAAAAATAAGGTCATGGAAATCACGTTGTATTCCCCGGAGTTATTTATCAATGTTATGAAGACGATCCAAATAATATTACTTTCTCTTTAGGCCAAAAATAACAATTTGTCATTAAAACTGCCCATTTCAGATAGAGAATAAGGGATGGAAATGACTGCTAATAATTTTACGACGGATCAGACTAATGGCATAGAGGATCGTACAAAATAAATCTTACTTTTTAAACTAATTAATCACAGACTAAAAATATTGTATTACTTTGATACTTTTACTTACAATCGACTATTAATAGGTTGTTAAACCTAATAATGAAATATAGACTAGATAACATAATTAAGTTATGGATGGATATACGAATTTTAAGCATAATAGGTGCTATTTAAAGGTGCCACTAGTGTTCTTGAGTGCTATAGAAGATTTTTTTTATTGTCTATTTAATTTGAGAGCCACAAACTATGATGACTTATAAAAACTTATGATCTTTTGATGTACAAAATGTAACACCATTCACTAATTCATATCATTAACTAGCAAATAATTTCTAAGTCTAGGCAAGGTACCTACGTGTTACACGAAATATTTTCACAAACATTCTAAAACTTTTGACATTTGTAAGTAGTCTGGAAGTCTAAGATGTCTGGCTTTTTAAGCGGGCAGATGGCAAGACGTAGGAGCCCTTTAGAATAATTTGTAAGGATTCGCGGCAGCCTTATAAATTCGGAAGTTAAAGTATTGCAACTGACATTTCCGT
This sequence comes from Telegonus apastus, assembly GCA_018250635.1. Lineage (NCBI taxonomy): Eukaryota > Metazoa > Arthropoda > Insecta > Lepidoptera > Hesperiidae > Telegonus > Telegonus apastus. Next base: position 10,838 of record DWNY01001609.1, read on the forward strand.
TTCCGGAAAACGTTCTATCGTGAAGAACGCATTTTAGAGATCAATAAAATTATTTTCGTGGAGTTATTGTACGTTTCGGCAAATTTTATTTCTAGTCGAGTTTAAAGATGTTTTTCATATTCGCTGAGGTACCTAACGGAAACACTTATCTGATGGTAAGATTAGTGTAAATAATCGTGTACATCGATTGTGAGAAAATAATATTACCACAAAACTAGATTTTATGCATAATCGACATTGACACTGAAAACACACCGAAACGGTTCTCAACTTTGCTATTGCAGTAAATCATAAACCTACGCTATCAACCTACGCGTAAAACAATTCCAATATAATATTACAACAATTAGATTAAGCAAATCAGTATGTTCAATGTTGACGTACACAATGAACTAGGGAATTTCGTTGATAAATTTGATGCAAATCATTCAATTTAATAAAAAAAAGCCAGTAGCTACATATTCAAAGTCTAGAAATATGCACTCCTCATTCAATATACAAACATTCCCGGCATATCCAAACAAAAGGCTTGACTTAAATTTTTTACGACAGATTTTATGAGTCATAAAAATGACTTGGTGACCCTCCTTCAACAAATATAGAACAAAACCTAGCCACAGCGTATTTAATATAGAATAGGATCAAAAAAGTATATAAGGAAGAAATCCGAATCGAAAACACTTTACGAAGAAAAGAAGATCATTTTAACAAATCCAAACGAAAATTGAAGAATGGAATCTTTTTTTATAAATATATGTGTGTAAAGTGAAAAAAAAATCAAAATAAATTCCATGAAGAATCACAGATAAAACTTATTGCCTATTATTAAAAAAAATACTCAAGACAGTAATCACTTACTACTACATAAATGGGATAAATACAACTAAATGCCTATCGATTGCATATCAAAATATACAGACAATATAAAAAGGTGTACTTTGAATAACTCCAATATTCATTGTTTGCACAAATGTGTCAGCGTTCGATTGACGTCTAGATAACACCTGATTATGTAATAACAGATAACGTAAGGATGAGACAGCTTGAAATTTCAAAGAAAACTTATACCTACCTACTTTTAGTAAGAACGAGGAAAATGAAACAGTTCCTCAAAGGTTCCTCAAGGCTTTCGTATGGATAGATATGTAGGTATCTTAAGCGGTTGTTGAAAAAAATGCGTTTTACGTTTGTTTTGTTCAAATTTTACAGGGTAATAACAATTGCCTTTTTATACCTCCAAGTTTCACAAATATGCAACCTTGAAATTGAAATAAACAATGAATACATGAGAATTCGATACACTATAAACTATGTATTTCATTAGAAAAGCATATAATGCACTTGTTTGCATTAGGTATTTTATATAAAAATATATATTGTTTGATATAAATTTTGCTATCATTATTATCAGAACAATGAACTCATAGATTGCAATTATCGTGAGAATTGATAAAGATTATCCAAGCAGCATTTTTTTTTATTAAAATTAATTGAAGGAAAACAATGTTTTTATTTTT
>DWNY01001610.1:0-12354 GCA_018250635.1 Telegonus apastus
AAAATGTATTCAATATACCTAAATAAAATAAATAAGAATAAGCAAACATCTTATCTTATAATAAATAAATCATTTTAGATTATGTAAAGTAATGATGTGTTTTAGTTTTAATCATAACATTGTTAATATTAATGGAATTAAATTTTATATTTCTTTGCCTTAGTCTTAAAAAACGTTGTGCCACAGAGTATAGTGAAATAGTTACGACCTTGGCCACTATCTCTGCATTCGTTACTAATATATACAAGTAATCGTTACAAATCGCTAATTCATTTACTATTGTTTTACAATTGTTTTACTAAGCAAATAATTCTCAATAATACACTCAGTTTAGCTGATGGTAATTGATATTATCGCCCATTTGATATCCGTATTGGATATCTGTAATCAACGTCAGACAGGAATGAAATGTTAGGAGTGCTAATGTAGCTTTGATGATTACTTACTACCCCTAAAGACTACGTTGTAACACTTCGTATATGTGTATTTCCCATGACAAAGCATTCGAATCAGATACTTTAGAAAGAGTACTTGATATTATAGCTATAACGCAATAGTGTTGGTAACATAATGCAGTAGAAATACAATTCCGAAAATAGTTATTATTGTCCATTCCGGGCACAATAAATTTCTTGTTCATAGAGTTACGCTTCCTGGTGTGGAACATCTCACGGGACAGTCGGTAACAGTAACATAGCTAGCAATTTATAATAACAATTTATGTTAATAACACAGAATCAAATAAGTATTCAGGTCAGTAAATAAATTAAATAAATTGGTCCGTCAGCCGGTATACCCATGACTTGAAGAAAACGACTAGAAACCGTTGGATTAAGAATCGAATCAGACGAATTCAAACAGTTACAGTCTTGTAAAGCACAGTCACATCTCTAAATGTCAATAGAATGACAGTTTGGGTGGTTCGGGTTCCATTTGTCACGAACACGAATTTACGATCTCGACTTTATCAACACGTTTGTGCAGATGTGGTTATTGTGGCAGCATAAACAGAAATAATAGTTTTACGACACGATGACTGACACAGAACAGCAAAATGAAGCTGGGGAGCAGCTTCAGGAGAAATCTGCGAAGCAATTGGAAAAAGAAGCTAAAAAGGCCGCTAAATTGGAGAAATTGAAAGCCAAATTGGACAAGAAGAGCACCGCGCCAGCTGGACAGAAAGATAAGCAGGAGGTTGTATATTATTTTTCATTATAGACGCGTGGAATAAGCTGTGCTTATCAAAAATATATAATGTTCTTCGGAATGCGTATGTTAAGTTATTCCGTGCGCAAGTGAAAGTAATATTACGTGTATTGTTCAACACATTGCATCATTGAGATCACCGAATGCTGACAATAGTATATCTAAGATTCATGTCTATCATATTGAAAATATTGTCATGTACCTTTACAAACATTGGTACTCATACTTGTACTTAATTGTTAAGTGCTCATTAAGTTCTGATATAATAACTATGTGAATATATTTGAGTGTCCATATGTTAGTAATTCTTTATAATACAGAAGTAGCAAAGAGATAGTAAGTAGCCACTGCTTCCGATAGACCTCTGTAATCAACCCTAGAGTAAATCACAATCTTAAGTGAGGTTGGACAAATATGCATTACTATCCTTAGAACTATGTTGGAAGTTTGGAACTCCTCCAATTTGTGGTTCCATCACCTTTAAATTACCGTTTACGATGTGTAAAAGTTCACATTTATGAGTCCCTTAACAATTAGGGGAGATCTCGAACGTATTCGTCCACACTGCTTCAATGTACTTTGGTTTGTCTATCTAATTACTAAATTTCATACACAATAGTCATAATAAAATTGCATTTCAGAAAAAGACAAAAGAATTCAAAGAGAGTGCAGTATACACAGGAATTACTGCTCCGGGGGAAAAGAAGGATATATCGGGACCTATGCCTGATGCTTACAGCCCTCTGTACGTGGAGGCTGCCTGGTACGCCTGGTGGGAAAAACAGGGCTTCTTTAAACCTGAATATGGGGTTAGTTCTGTATTATCTATATTTATAATTCAAATAAAGATGGAGGTCACTGATGCCTTCAAAATCTCATTATCACTTAAGTAAGATTGCATTGTATAAATCAAAAATGATAACTTTTCCGGATTGTTAATATATCATTTAGTCATTTGTACCAAATTAATAGAGATTATTTTAAATAAAATGTATAAAGGGAAAGTCTAATCATCCCAAATCTACTTTGAATTGAAGCAGGTATATAAATTTGCAAAAATCACTGATATTTTTTTAAATCCTATCCTAAATCATTGCCCATTTTTAAACCAGCAGTTTTAAAACTTAAGCTACAATATGTAATAAATAAAAATTCAATGTTTTTATAGAGGAAATCAGTGCTGGAGGAAAATCCGAAAGGGAAGTTTGTTATGGTGATCCCACCACCCAATGTCACTGGCACCCTGCATCTTGGACATGCTCTGACTAATGCTGTTGAGGATGCTATCACCAGGTGGCACAGGTAATCATGATTTTGTTACATTTACACACACATACTGCACACAACTCACATAATACGCACTGTGTGTATGTACACACATAATCCACATTGTGTGTATGTCGTCAACCCATTACTGTCCCACTGCTGGGCATGGGTCTCCTCTTAGATTGAGAGGGCTTTTAGGCCACAGTCCACCACGCTTTCCAAGTGTCAATTTCACACACCTTCAAGAACTTTATTTTAATTTAAAGGACTCTCAGGTGTGCAGGTTTCCTCACGATGTTTTCCTTCACCGTTGAAGCAAGTGATAATTAATTTATAATACTCATATAACTTTGAAAAGTCAGAGGTAGAGGTTGAGATTGAGAGGCCGAGTTTCAACCCTTAGGCTATCACTGTGTGTATGTACACACATAATACACACTGTGTGTATGTACACACACAATACACACCGTGTTTATGTACACACATAATACACAAGGCCTATTTGCTTATAGTCAAAAGACTATTTACAGATGATATTCCAACAAAAAAAAAACATTTCTATTACTGGAGAGATGTTGAAAATAATAGGGAGACTTTTATCTTAGTAAAAGAAACATAGGTACTTGTACTTCAATGTCGTTTGTGGCCATAGAAACTGCATAATATAATAAATTAGTCTAACAAAATGGTGAATATATTGTAAGCAAACAACGTTTCCAGGTAGTAGTGAGTATGGTTTGAGTAGGGAAGTACGTCTGAAACATTTATTTCTAGTGTGAAACAGTTCTCGTGTATTTTGGAAGGGTGTCATAGCTGTCTCCCTTACAATGATACAACCATCTTGGTCCTCTGTAGTAGTAATGCGTTAATATATCATTATCTTGAAATAAACCTCAGTTCTATATGAAGTTACAGATGTTCATGAGCAGCAGTGTCCTACAATCAAGAAGACTGCATGATCATTTACTACTTCATTATTTTGTTAATAATTGTAATATGTGAAGGTGCTTGTATGTGTTTTCTATCTTAATTGTTTTATTCTTCGATAGAGTTTTCTTTAGTTACTATATTTATTTCTGTTTGCGTATATGTGTTTATATTGTGTATAAAAAATGTTATTGTAGGATGAATGGTCGCACCACTCTTTGGAACCCGGGTACCGATCACGCCGGTATTGCCACTCAGGTGGTAGTGGAGAAGAAGATATGGCGCGAGGAGAAGCTCACGAGACACGACCTGGGCCGCGAGGAGTTCATCAAACGTATTTGGCAGTGGAAGGAAGAGTAAGTGGATAATCGTCTAACTTCTCTAAAGAAAGGTTCTCAATTCTGAATGAAGTTAAATTCAAATTGCTTTTCAAATTATTTAAATTTTGCTTCAAGGTAACTTAAGTCTATTAGGGGGGCCATCCATAAATGACATCACACGAATTTCATGATTCTTTGACCCCTGTCCTTGTCACAGCTGGTTGCATTGAGACCTCCCACCTATAGTATGATGTCACATTGACCTATCGTACACATAAAAATGATTAAATATATCGTAATTTGAAATGAAACATGAAATTTAGGACCCCTTTCCACCGCTTGTCATACAATGTCTTCATCGACCCCCTGCCTCCCCGTAAAAGTGTGACGTAATTACGGATGAACTGTTAACAACGAAACGTATCGAACAGGAAAGGTGGCAGGATCTGCTCGCAGCTCCTGCGGACATCCTGCGTTTTAGTTCACGAACTTGTAGGTCTCATCGCTGTCAGCAATTGTATCGAGCGCTCACTGTGCTCCGGTCTGTATGGTGCGGTTAGTGATGTACGAGGCATTCCAACTTGGAACTCAGGAGTGCCACTGACCTCAGGTAGCCTATCTGAAGTTGCTTACGATGTGCATAACCAGTGGCCACTTACCACTCCAAGAGTGGACCGGAGTGCCCTACAGTCCGCACTGCAGCGGGGACTAACTCAAATCAATTTCGATGCTTGACAATGAACATGTTCAGCGCGCTTTGTGCTTCAAATACTAAACACACAACAAAAAAATCCCTCATCCACAAATAAAGCGGAAAAAGACAAACACATATGTAACATAATTAAATGCGTGTGTATATTGATTGAATATATTATGTGGAATGGTGACGCCTGTGTAAATTAGGAGAGGTACACACATGAAAACTAATTTATTCGATTTGTATTTTAACTCAATAGTTACCTAATTATTCATGTAAACCATAAAAAGATTGCTTTTAATAATTCAATCTACTCGTAATAATCCACTCAATAAAGGCAATTTTCAAACTATACCCTCAAAACAAAAACTCAGCAGCGCTTAACATTATTGTTATAATCTCTTGCTAACTTGCTGCACTGGTTTAGCTAAAACAGGTTACGGCTTACTTTCTGTGGAAAGTAAAGATATACGCGACAACATTACCGTAATTGAAGAGTTATATCTTTTTAATTGTAATTAAAATTATTCAATTCTTATTCATAATTAGTGAAATTGGTATAATATTTGACCTTCAGAACTACCACGGTGCCATAATTATAATGCAAACAATAGAATGCATTCATAAAGTTTGATAACATTATTAGCATACGTGAGGTAAGCCGACCGGGATCACCGCATCACGGGAACGTGTACGGTGCGCAATTACCAGCAGTCTACCGGAGTCAATTTTCATCGGATAGGGTTTCTGATTAGTAAGCTATTAGCTCAGAACACTTCCATAGAAATATTGGGATCACATTAAGCTGACGCGCGCTACAGATACGCGCCGTGGGTCGGAATAGCGATACCCGAGGGCCACGAAACATACGTTGTAAGCGTTATTTGAGCGTATCTGCATTGCGCGTTGAATCAAATGCGTTTGTCCGAGCTTATAAGGTTAATTTTGTCTGCAAATTGTAGGGAGATTTGATGAAATTCGTTCGAAATATGTAACGAAGCTGGAATCGAATGTTTTATGGCTCCCGAGTTAGAGTTACGGGGAGGTGTCAGCGTGCCGCAGAGAGGACTCCGCTGCTGACGCGGCGGAACACGATCAGCTTGGGTTTAGGTTCATTTCTTTGCATATGAAACGACATAACTCGTGGTACTTTGTTGTAATAATTTGTAGCGGAATATGCTTGAAATTTCCGTTCAAATTCTCGTACAAAATTACAAAAATCGAATCGCCTTAGAAATGTTGCTATTAGCATAACTCGGGCAGCTGTATAATGAATGAGTACTACAATTCGCGGGTTTGCCGGATTTGGACGTCAATGTACGACCCTGCTTGTTATGCGGACTGGTGTGGGAAACGACATGAGCGATGTCGGTGTCACTTGTTGCTCACGTGTTAAAGACCTTGTTAATGGGCGGGATTCATAACATAATTTATGAAATTTTGTAGCCATTAGTACCAACCGTTACCGGATGCGAAAGTGATGACGTGTTACTTTTACCAAGCGTTAAATTTGCGTGTCCATCTGGTGTGGTACGACAGATTTGCATTGCGGAGTTATTTCGTTTTATTTGTCAAGAGTAGCAGTACATCATTGATTGAGGTCACGTATATTCTGATGAACTTAGTTCCACATGTCCGTGGCTGGCCACTTGACATCGGATTACTTGCGGCCTTTGCTATTTCTATTTCATTAAAGCGGCCCATTCATTAGTTATGCGAACCCACTTCAAGCTCTCGATAGTACGAAATAAGCCAAATCCACGCACGTTCGCCGGACCGCACAAATTGTATTAATAAGTTTGAAACCGCACCTTCGAAAGTCCGATCTAGTGCGCGTTTATTACTTCGGAACTGAAATCATCTATGCTATTTATACCGCAACTTCTAGAATTGTTTCCAATCAGTAAGCTGTGAAGTTTAATTAATATTATAATCAAATTTGGAAGAAAAGCTATATGAATATAATATAGATGTTTTTTTTATATTTTTGATAGACTTTTACTAAAAAATTTACCTAGGTCACCTGCGTGATAATCCGTGTTCACAATTATACAATATTATAAATATAGCATAATATTGTGTAAGCTTACCTTTATATATTGCATTACTACAAATAAAAGCTTCAAAGAATAAGTAGTCTTATAGATAAAATCCTTTTATTTCAGTGATTGTGGGTAGTTAGTGTAAAGTTGTAGAAACTCACCGAGACAACAGCTTGACTTTGGTTAGTGGCAACTTGATGCAAGTTCGCGTTGCAATGGAACTTCCAGAAACCGGCGATTATTGAGATGCTGCCTTGAAATAATCAGGGGAATTACGTGGGGAAATCAAGTTTATATCTCCCATTTTGTACTTGGTACGGTACGAAGAATAGTTTATTTTTAAAGTTCGGAAAAATATACTAATCGTAGTAATATTTGGTAATACCAACGTTGATGTTGCAACCGAAATATCATATTTTAAGGTGTTATAATTTCATCGTTTAACCGATCCCCAAAGTTATTTAACTATTATCTAAATCCTGTTAGTATTAATAATACTTTGAGGTTCTATTCTGCGGTAGGCAAATAAATTTTAACTTAGAATACATGAGATATGAATTTGAATTTCAACTATTCCAAATCGCAACTACAAATCGATATCTTTTCAAACATTTATAACGTGTCTAGATTTTAGTCTCTTGAAACTATGGTCGCAAGCTTACAAAATGCTATTTTTTATTCTAAACAAACATTTAAATTTTATTTAATTCATTTCTACTAAAAACTAATCTTACACATGAAAAGGAAATGTAATGACTCTCGGTAGCCACAAACCAAGCCCTCCTTGTCCGGTTCTTCCAAGTTCCGCAAACTTCACGAAGTCTGGAAGCGGCGGAGGAACAGCAATTAGCGTGATCGCGAACTTGCCTTACGAATAATGTTACTTAAATTGCCCGGAATAATTGCTTTACATAGATAATAGGAACTTTTAATGCTGGTCTTTCTGTTAGCACATCGATTAAATAGATTGCATGTAAAGCTTATGTTAGCAACGTATTAAGATGTACCACTGTTATGAAATTAGGACTTCAAACGGGCACGGTTTGTACTCTGGATCACAGATATTTCAAAGTAAAGTAAGTAAAATGATTACTTCATGTAACGATAAAGGAAAATTGTAATATGTAACGGGTACTCTCGATACGCGGATTTAATTTCTTAATTACAAATATTTCGTCACGGCGAAAACTAGATTTCTCGTTTGTCGTGAGTATCGTAATTAATATTCGTAATGTGTCCATTCCGCGGTAAAAATAATTTTAAAATCGTCAAAAGCATACAAAGCATTCATAATACTTTATGAAGAATTCTGAGTTTCCATATCGATTTCAAATGTGAAGTCTACAACAAATATTTGGTCAGTGTAGTGGAGTATAATCCAATCCTCAATGTTGAAATTAATAACTAACAGTAAACGTATATAGGTAAAAACTTCTTCAGGTAGCGCACAACAACTCTTTATCAGACTTCTCTAAAGATGTTATATTACAGTTTCATACGAATAGTTTTAGGATGTTCAACACGAAACAAGTGATTTTCCTAGAATTGAAAGCACCTCAGAGGATTATCACTGCTACAGACGGTCTTAGCGCGCGAACAGCTCGTGTGAGTTTAGATTGCTATTGCTACTGCATCTCTAAGCTCTAACGAGGGCTTAACACTTAGAAAAATAAATTAAATGTGTTAGTAATTGGAATTGGAAACTACTACTGCTTCAATATATTTATTGCATCTACCTTAATGTTAGCAGAAAAATAGATAATTTGAAGAAAAATGAGTAGAAGGAGGAGATATTATTTGGAGCTGATAACAGATGTCCATGGGCCGCAGTTGCTACTTTCCATAATTAGACCGCAACCTCGCTTGCCACTTTTTATGTTACTTACATAAACGAGTTTGCAACTTGATAGAAATAGCCACTGCCACACATGGCCATCTGTAATCAACCCCAGATGAGATCACAGTCCTACCTGAGGTCGGCCACAGATGCATTGCTTGCCCTGAGGACTAAGTTGAAGCGCCCCAAATAAGCATGTCTCCCTTACCATACCCTTCAAACTAGATCACAGCCCCACTTAATACTGCTGTTATAAAGCAGAAAGGTGTAGCGATGGTGCCACCGGCGTCGAACCACTAAGGGTTCTACCATCTTTATACTTCCAAATTATACAAAAAAGAAATCTAATTTCTACACTACTGCACACTAAGACCCAGAATACCCCGACCCAGAATAGATATTGAATTCATCATGAACATTGTGCCTGGTCGGAGAACGAAGCGAGCGATCAGGTGGCCCCGATGTAAAATATAAAGAAAATATGTAGTTTCTAGATTGACGGGATTTCTGGTTTAAACATACATTCCTTAATGAATCTGAACGTACCTGTAGTCAAGACTTGTTAGTTACCCAAAAATAAACATTTTAACCAATAAGCAAAACGACCTTAAAATAGACGAAACGAAAGAGGAAAATAATAATTGAAATAGAAAAATCCTTATATGTAAGGAATTTGATTTTATTTATTAATTTATTACTATCGTAAGTCAACGCCCTTTCAGCGATTATACAACATAACTATATACATATAACGCCAATTAGCCATCAACTGAAATGTATATCTCTATTGTAATAGCCGTGCATGACCACAATCTTCAATGTTGTGCACGCCTGTATTTGTATACATGTACAACACAAAGTATATATATTTGTGCAATGTAATTAGTGTAATGTATAGTATGTAAGCAGATGGTGTGACAAAATAAATCTTCAAAGGCGAATGTAATATTGCATGTCTTCCTAATACTTGTATGGTGCATGCATTTGCATGCATACTGCACCGTAAACTCTGTGAGCGGTTGCTTTAACCCTGTAATTCTTAAACAGGTAGATATTAATGTGCTTGCTCTGAGTAATACACCCGTACAGAGGGAAAGCGAATTGGTATTGGAATTGGAATCTCTTACTATTCTTTATGTTTAGTGAAAATTGTATGATGATCGTATAATTTGTACAGGATTTTACTCCCGTGTTATTAGCGCTTTTGTAAACAAAACTGCACAGGTATAATGAAGATAAATCGCATAGATAAGTAGCGTTTTGCGTCTTTATTAGTAAGTGTAACAGAAATATGGATTAGGTTATATACTTTTATAAATGTCATATTTTAAAGCAAAAAGTAATTACCATATAAGGAGACACGTATGCCATAATTATAGGATTTTTTTAATTCCCTATTTTTACTTTATTATAATCATCTAGTCTGAAGTTATTGTAAATCTAATCTAACGTATAAATATGTTCTTTAATTCTACATCATAATGAAAAATGTATTCCTTTTTGCAATCTTAGGTAATTCTTCAGGTCGAAATTTAAGGGTTGGCGAGGTAAGGTTCTTTTGTGAATTTTTCGGAAGTCATTACCTGACCGGTACTGTGTAAGAGGAAAACGGGATATGAGGGAATAAAGGGTATGATTACTTTGAACAATTTACGTGGCCGGGATCAAACGCATTCCGGTTAAAAGGTTCCAATCACTAGCGTCCAAAAAATTAGATATTCCATTTTTAAAAGCTCTACATTTCTTACCTCTGCGAATTCTTTGAATTAATTACCCTTCTTATATTCCAAATTGCTCACTGTTTATTTTAATATACTTAGTACTAGAACACATTGACATAACAAAAAGGTGAAATATAAAAAGACTGAATAACCAAAGAACTACATACATATATCTTGAAATCATTGTGAAATAAACAGCACAAACCACATTTCTATTCTTCAAGTTATCAGCTGTAAGTCTGTGAATATTCAATGAATATTCTGAATATTCACGCATCTATTTTTAGTAAATGCAAGAAATGACTATACTTGTATTTATAAACAAAATATATTTTAAAGAAACCTATGTGTTATGGATTTTGTTTGACCGTTTCTTCCCCTGGCGAAGTGGTGGTAATATTATTTGAAGTTCAAAAAAAAGATTTTTGATTTTGATTATTTAACACTAGAATCCTGGTGCTATTGAATTAGAGTTACAAAACTAAACGTTCGACGAACTCCACACAACCACATCTCTATTAGTGCGCCGTTAAATTATTCACACGTTGACTTTGCAAATCAAACATCGCATTGTGATGATTCAAATGTTATCAAACACACCCGAGTTTAATATATCGACTGCGTATCTATACAATTAAAATTAGTCTTTGATATTTCGAAATCATTTGCTTTGATAATAGCTAGACTAATCTCAATAAGGTTATCCTGACTTTACATATAAGAGACTCATCGTCAACCCATCATTGTCCCATTGCTGGGCGCGGGTCTCCTCTCAGAGTAAGAGGGCTTTTAGCCCATAGTCCACCGCGCTGGCCAAGTGCGAATTGGTAGACTTCACAGACCTTGAAGAACTTTTTTTTATAGAACTCTCAGGTGCACGGTTTCCTGCAGGTTTCTTCACGATGTTTTCCTTCACCGTTAAAGCAAGTGATAATTAATTTGTAATACGCATATAACTTCGAAAAGTCAGAGGTACGTGTCAAGGATTTGAACCCCTCAATTGAGAGGCCGAGTTCCAACCATTAGGCTATCATTGCTTTTACATGGGTACAGTCACTACGACTATCCCGAACTATTACGAATCAGCCCGATAAGTGTGTGAACAATTTCGCTTGCGATCTTGCATATCACAGGACATAACATGAGTAAAAACAAAATTTCATTATTCCTCAATTTATTGAGAACAACATCTCTACAATACGTCTGCATTCTACAAATAATTTATTTTCTTTAATTTCGACAGGTATTTAACCTATTTAAATTATCCGTGTACATTTTTGGTCATTTAATTATTCAATGCTGAATTTTTTACCTTAATTTTTATTTTTTCAATTAATCTTCCAAAACCTTTTTAACTTCATAACGTTACCGTAATGATTCTATTTGTTTAGGATTCATTTGCGTTCACGGATGAATTCTTGGAATTTCACTTTTCAATGTACACCGAAGCTGAATTTGTAAAAGAAAAAATACGTTGAAATGAAAACATTTACGTGTTTAATCAACAATTTATTGAACAATAATGAATAGATAAATAACAATCAAACAATAATTTTATACATACATAGCCCGACATTTCAAACACATTCCTTATATCATGGCTGCTGTATTTTGCTTTAAAGGGATTGATAAGAACGAACCGCCAAAGTGTGGTTTTCACTCCCACCTTCGCTATTTTCCGATAAATATACTCTAGAAATTATTCAAGACAAGAGTGTGTATCCTTCTTCTAGGTAGACGCGCTACTTTCTCGGCTGCATCGCACTTAAAATCAAGTAAGGTCGCAGCCAAACGTAAGCCTATAGTGAGTTAAAAACGGAAATAGTTTGTCAGAGGAGTACCAATTAAGTTCTCAAGAGTAGCAACGCATTTAAGGCCAACCTCAGGTAAGAATGATCCTATCTGGGCTTGACTACAGAAGTCCATGGGCAGCAGTGGCCACTTACATCAGGTGGACTGCATGCTCTTTTACGTCCGTATAATACAAATACTGACCTATGGTAATCTATGAATGCTCTTCTTCCATTTCAAAACACTTGTGAGCTACCAATGGTCGCTGAACAAATGATGGCTCTCAATGTTTAACCTAACAAATCGCTTACATCACTCAAAATGTGGAATGTTTGAAACAGCCCGAGCGATGTGTTAGACAATATTTAAACGCAAACAAATCGTTTACCATTAGTTCTCAGCGAACCTTATATTTAAAGGCGGTAGATCCATGGTTCAACTGTGGGGTCACCAACGGGAAATTTTTTTAGGCGGTAGGTTACCAGCGGTGTTGCTAACTTTCAGACGTATAATTATCTACTATCAAGTAGATTCTAAAAAACAATTA